>PVIH01011090.1:0-71196 GCA_004025045.1 Sigmodon hispidus | reverse complement strand
CACATGTGGAGGAAGTGCAGGTGCACTGTGTCACAATGCACATGTGGAGGAAGTACAGGTGTACTGTGTCACATGCACATGTGGAGGAAGTGCAGGTGTACTGTGTCACAATGCACATGTGGAGGAGGTGGAGGTATACTGTGTCACATGCACATGTGGAGGAAGTGCGGGTGTACTTTGTCACAATGCACATGTGGAGGAGGTGCAGGTGTACTGTGTCACAATGCACATGTGGAAAGAAATGCAGGTGTATGTGTCACAATGCACATGTGGAGGAAGTGTAGGTGTACTGTGTCACAATGGACATGTGGAGGAAGTGCAGGTGTACTGTGTCACAATACACATGTGGAGGAGGTGCAGGTGTTCTGTGTCACAATGGACATGTGGAAAGAAATGCAGGTGTACTGTGTCACAATACACATGTGGAGGAAGTATAGGTGTACTGTGTCATAATGGACATGTGCAGGAAGTGCAGGTGTACTGTGTCACAATACACATGTGGAGGAGGTGCAGGTGTACTGTGTCACAATGGACATGTGGAGGAATTGCTGGTGTATTGTGTCACATACACATGTGGAGGTTAGTGGACATGTTTTGGGAGTCAGTTGGTCCTCTCTTTCCTCTGTGGGCTCTGGTCCTTGTGCCTGGTCATCAGGACTGCACAAACACTTCCACCCTCTGAACCATCTGGCTGGTCTTTGGTTAATTTAAATTCTACCTCCAGGTGCTAGTTTACACGAAATAAAGTTCTTTTATTTTTTAGTTTATAAATTTCAAATGTATAAAAAGTTTTTTTTTCAAAAACCTTTTATGCAAGGAGGTGTATGCCTAAAATCTCAGTACTTGGGAAGTAAAGACTGATGGACCTCGGAAGTCAAAATGCACTCTGAGACACAGGAGTCCTTGTTTTAAAATGATGCTGTTGTTGAAGATGATAGTAATAATTTTAAAAATAAAGTTTGAGGCTGAAGAAATGGTAAGAATTCTGGCTGCTCCTTTAGAGGACAGTTCCCAGTACCCACGTCAGACATCTTACAACTGCTTCTACAGCCTCCCATATACACATGTGCACATGCCCACACATAGACACATACATACACACAGTTATAGATGGTTGTGAGCCACCATATGGTCGCTGGGAATTGAACTCAGGACCTCTGGAAGAATAGTCTGTGCTCTTAACCTCTGAGCCATCTCTCCAGCCCCCCATACACACACTCATATTTACACCCTCACCCACATACACAACATTTTATAGTGCCATAGATTGAAGCTAGGGTCTTGGGCATGCAAGGAAAGCACTCGTCTATTGCGCTATATGCCCCGATCCCAGAGGTCTTATTATGTTACCCAGACTGACCTTGAACTTAATTTGCACAGCACAGGCAGGTCTTAAATCTTCAGTCTTCCTCCTCTGCTTTTTGAGTGCTGAGATTTTTTAGGCAGGAGTTTATCAGAAAGTAAACCTCTCTTTAAAATATTTATTTGTTTATTTGGTGAGGGGTGTGTGTGCCATGGTAACCTTGCGGAGGAGAGAGGCCAGTTTTCTGGGGTTAGTTCTCTCCTCCACCGTGTGGGTCCTGAGGATCAAACTCAGGGCATCAGGCTTGGTGGTAAGTGCCTTTATCCACTGATCCACCCCGTCAGCCCTTATCATAGCACTTTGATCAACGCATGCAGCAGCTCTTCCTGGCTGTCTGAAGGGGCATCTTCATTCTACTCTTAAGCATCAGGTCAATCCCGTCCCTTCTTCAATTATTAGACTTACTTAAAGTACTTAGAAGTCATGTCTCAGTTTTCTATTCTCTATATTCTTCTACGTATTTTTTCCTTTTCTCCACATTCTGGGAAACTCTTTTCAGAGGTCCCTCATATATTCCTGTTTTTATTGTGTATGTGATCAAACCTGTTCTTTTTTTGGGAAGTTTCTATATGTGCCTCTGTGTGTATGTTTGCATGCATGTTCACATTTGTGTGTGTTTATGTGTGTGATATGGCTCTCTCTCTCTCTCTCTCTCTCTCTCTCTCTCTCTCTGTATGTGTGTGTGTAAGCCTGAGGCTGATGTCTGGAGTCTTCCTCAGTCATCATGCACTGTGTTCTTTGAAGTAGTCTCTTAGTTAAACTCAAAGCTAGCCAACGTGGTTTGTCAGGCTGGCCAGCTTGCCCTTGGGATCTTGCCTCTGCCTTTCAGTGCCTTACAGAGGAGTTATCACACCCATTCCTCATTAACATGTGCGTTGGGGATTTGAACTCCTCGGGCTTGTACAGCCAGCACATCACCCACTGGCTAATCTCCCCAGCTTTTTTTTTTTCTTTTAAGATTTATTTATTATGTATACAGTATACAGAAGAGGGCACCAGATGCCATCATAGATGGTTCTGAGCCACCATGTGGTTGCTGAGAATCGAACTCAGGTCCTCTGGAAGAACAGTCGGTGCTCTTAACTGCTGAGCTATCTCCCCAGCTCTTTAGCAGGATATTTATATCAAATTGATTATTGTTATCATAATCATCATCATTATTATGTGTGTGTAAGTCAGGGCACATGAGTAGCACTCTGTGCATCGGGAGGTCAGGGGGCAACTTTGGGGAGTTGGTTCCTTCCTGGGCTCAGGGGATGCAACTCCAGTTGTCCGGCTTCTTCAGCCCTGTCACTCGCTGATGATCTCACTGATGGCTTTACCAGTATTTTAAATTTTTGCTATCTAATTTTTACTTCTCTGTGGCTTTTTGTCCTGTTTCATAAAGATTTGTATTTCATTGAGGACTTAAATGCCCAAAAGTTTCTTTGGAGGCTACATTACACTCTTTTCGAAGATCATTTTGGTTCCTGGATCTCAGGTCTGTTTCCTTTCTCCTGTTTCTGTAGTTTATTTCAGGTTCCTCATTGAGCTGCTTTTCTCTTTAATTACAACCTTCCTCAGCATAGAACAGCTCAAGTTCATTGACTGTTTTCTATGCATTGTTCCAGTGATTCTGGCTGACTCACACAATCCTGGGGACTGTGAAGAAATAAGCACCATTAACTTTGTTTTACAGGTGTGAATGCTGAGCCTCGGAGGTTGGGTAACTTGCCCACAGTACAAAGCTGTGGATGGCAGAGTCAGGATTTGAACTAGACAGTCTGACTCCAGAGTCCCAAGGCTGTACTGTACCTCTCCATCATGTGTAAGTCATTTTTGGAGGAAATGCTCTATAGCTCAGTATCTGAAGGTGTTTGCTGCATTAGATTTCATGAACCTCCACTTACATTTATATAAAGGATGAGTTGCACACTCAGCCCCACAGTAGAAAGGTAGGTTAGATATACAGTGTCCAGTATGATTCTTACTTCTGGGGGATACTCATTCAGCCACATTGGACAAACAAATGTGTGTGTGTGTGTGTGTGTGTGTGTGTGTGTGTGTGTGTGTGTGTGTGTAAATCAGAAGATAATTAATGGTAGGCATCTCTCTCCTTCTACTCTGTAAGTTCCAGGTTCAGACTCAGGACATCATGCTTGGCATCAAGTGTCTTTACCCACTGGGTCATCTCACTAGTCCCAGTGAAGTTTTGAAAAACTACAGTTCTGACTGGTTCCAAAGTTCTTTCTCTGAATGTCCATTCTGGAAGCTCTTTAACTGTCAGGATTGTATGAGCCAGAATTTGGGGGGAGGGAACTACTGTTAGTCCTTTACCCTGGAATCTCCAAGCACACATACATGCACACCCCCAAAAAACACACAACACAAATATATACACATGACATTCTTCAACTTACTGTCTTCTTAACTTGTGTGGGATTGTTGGTGAATGTTAGTAGATTCCATTTCCATTATCTCACAGAGTCTTTGACTCAAAAAGAAAACAGCAGGGCTTGGGAGATGGTTCAGTCTGTAAATTACCTGTCACCCAACAGAAGGCCCTGTTGAGTTCAGAACCCCAACACTCCCATAAAGCTAGACAAAGTGACCATCCCTCTGTTATTCCAACACTGGGGGTCAGAGCAGGTAGATAGCTGGAGGTCAATGGCCAGCTAGCTCATGGATGAACTTCAGGTTCAGTGAGAGACCATCTCTCCAAAAATACAATGGAGAGCAAGTAAGGAAAATACTAATGTCAGTCTCTAACCTCTACACGCACATACCCCTGCATACATGTATACACAGTACAGGAACACACACACACACACACACACACACACACATACACACTGGGAAAAGTGAAGGAGGGGTCTTACACTTTCAGCTCTGTTCTGTTCTGAGTCAAATGAAGGAAAGTGTGTCTTGACCTTCATTTGCTACCGGTGCCTCTGGAATCCTGGATTTATGCTCTTCCTTTAGTTTTCAAGGTAGTTATTAGGCTTCCCCAAGTCCTCCTTCACCCGTTCTCCCCATTCCCACTTCTCTGCCATGGCTTCCTAGACACTTTATTGAAAAGTGAAGAATGTTGTTGTAGCCCGAGATAGTGTAGCACACTTCTGATGTCAGCACTGAGAAGGCCAAAGCCAAAAGACCTTAAGTTCAAGGCAACCTGGGCTACCTTGGGAAACTCTTTCTCTAAGTAAATAATTAACTGAATAAATAAATACAAACACTGTGACAGGCTGTTGATCAGATCAATTGGGAATCAGTGATTCTCTCAGCCATTGCTTTTAAAGCTTCCAAGCAAATTAGGACAAATCAATAATCATAGGCACTCTGAAACATTTTAAACAATGATTTCCAAGCCCAAGTCATTTCACCAAAGGCTTATGGAAACTTTTCAGCTCATCATCTTCCAAATCCCCATCAGACAAAAATATCCGATCTAGACTACCTGAAACAGTCTGCATCAGACATAACCAAAACCAGTTGTCTACCCAACCAAAGCCACCACTCTCCGGCACACAATAGTACTTTAATGAGGATGACTACATTTGAAATAGTCTCAGGTAGCCTTGACCTCACTCTGTTGCCAAGGATATCCTTGAACTCCATCACACAAGGGCTGGGATTACAGATATGAGCCATCACACTTGGTATCCTGGAGCTACTACTGCTATGATGAAGCACCATGACCAAAAACAAATTGGGGAGGAAAACATTCATTTGGCTTCCACTTCCACATCTTGTCCACCACTGAAGAAAGCTGAGACAGGGACATGGAGGCAGGAGCTGATGCAGAGGAGCTGCTTACTGGCTTGCTCCTTATAGCTTGCTCAGCCTGCTTTCTTATAGAAGTCAGTACCACCACCAATGGGCTGGGCCCTCCCACATCAAATTACTAATTAAGGAAATGCCTTACAGGCTTGCCTACAGCCCTATCATATGGAAGCATTTTCTAACTGAGGCTCGCTCCTCCCTGACAACTCTAGCTGGGTCAATGCAACAGGAAAGTAGCCAGAACACCTGACTCTAGAGTCCTTTAAATCTGGTAGTTATGTGACATTATTTTAGCTGAGGAAATGAAAATATATTGCTATGGGGCATATGTTAGGGAACAGTGCACAGAGGAAAAGAAAAAGAAATGGAGAAAAGGCTTTCTTTTATTGGCAGCTGGAGATGGTGGCACGTTTTTGCTCTCCCTCAATTCTTCCTGCTTCCCGCCTTGAATATGCGTGTGATGGCTGGGTACACAGCAGCCTTTTTAGACCGGGAACATCCTATGATGGAAATCCCGCCCTACTTTTCTGCAGTTTCTTGGGCAGTAGGTATGTCTTTTATTATGGGTACCTTCCACATAGAGGGCTCGTTATGAGAAAGACCACGCCATAGCTTGCAGCTTTCAACCCCCACTTCTCCATCTTTAGGGAAGAAAAAAACTTCAGAAGGAGTTCATCAACCATGCCCATCTCACAAAGTCTTTATAAAACCTGAAGGTGGGGGCTGGAGAGATGGCTCAGTAGTTAAGCGCACTAACTGTTCTTCCGGAGGACCTGAGTTTGATTCTCAGCATCCACATGGCAGCTAACAACTATCTTTTGTTCTAAGATCTGACACCCTTACACAGTTATGCATGCAAGCAAAACACCAATTCACATAAAATAAAAATAAATATTTTTTTAAAAAAACCTGAAGGTGAATTGAGAATGGTGGTATAGGCCTAGAATCCTGGGATTTGGGAGATGAAAAAGGAGAATCTGTGAGAAGCCGCACTCACTGCCGCCATTCCAACATGGCGGCGACATCCTGCACTCTAATGTAGACTGCGCAGGTGCAAGGGGAATTTCCACTCCTTGTGCTCTGCCTCTCCCGTGGCGTCACCTCGCCCGTTTGAACTACAGCCAATCTGAGTCTGACACGTCCTAGGCGGGGGTCAGTTTCCTATATAAGGGACGGGTTTTAGGCGTTTGGAGTCTCCGCTTTGTAAGCTTATGCTCTCATAGCCAACTGTTCTACATGGGACCCTTTCTAAACAAATAATACTAATAATCTTGGGCTAAAGAGATATGTCTGCAGTTAAGAGCACTGGGACCTAGGTTCGGTTCCCAGTACCTACATGCTAGCTCACAACTGCCTGTAATTCCAGTTCAGTGGAATTCAACATCCTCTTCTGACCCCAGGGGCAGCAGGTACTCACACAGTACACATACACACACACATACACACACACACACACACACACACACACACACACACAAGCAATCACACATATAAATAAAATGAAAATAATCTTTTTTAAAAAGTTTTATTTATTTATTTGTTTGTTTGTTTATTTATTTATTTATTAATGTGAATTGGTGTTTTGCCTGCATGTATAACTATGTAAGGATGTCAGATCTTGGAATTACAGACAGTTGTTAGCTGCCATGTGCTTGTTGGGAATCGAACTCAGGTCCTCCGGAAGAACAGTTACTGCTCTTAACCACTGAGCCATCTCTCCAGCCCTGAAAATAATCTTCTTTTAAAAATGACTTAAGTGTAGAGTTGGGGAGCTGCTGGGTAAGTGGACATACTCATGTGCCACCAGAACAGAAGCTCTTGTCCTTGAGACTCTGCCAGACTGCACCCTGTGTATCTCTGTCCTTTACAATAAACCAGGAAATGCTGGGTTCTCCTTCTGATTCTTCAAGCTATCCCAGAAACCACCAAGCCTTGTTGTGCAACCAAGACAAAAGTCCAGGCAGCCTGGAGGCACACTGTGTATCATTCAGTCTGCAATTCTCATTCTCACTAATGTGCATCAATTGGACATATCACTGTAACATTTGCAGAAGGTGCTTCTTTTGATTGGTGTCTGAGGTTATATGTCGCTGAACCCTTCACCTATATAGCTAACTTAAATTTACCTATATGCACTAAATTAGGTTGTAGGATGACATCTCAGAGAGACACAGAGAATGGGTTGATGTGAGGGAAACATGCACACCTGATATCATAAGAGACGTATTGAGACTATATATAAAAGCATGTTTTTCTTACACGGTAAACATGCTAACATTCAATCCCAAATATATTTGGTAAAATCCAGAAAGTTGGGCATGGGAGCACACATTTGTAATATCAGCACTTGGTAGGCAGGAGAATGGCTACAAGTTCAAGGTTACCCTTGGCTTATATAGCAAATTCCAGGCCTGCCAGGCCCCATAGTGAGACCCAGTCTCAAAAACGGCTATGAGCTAGAGAGATGGTTCAGCAGTACTGCTCTTCCAGAGGACATGAGGTTGGTTCCAGCACCCATGTTGGGTGGCTCACAATTGCTTAAAACTCCAGCCCAGAGTACTCATGGCATCTGAGAGCACCAGTACACACACACACACACACACACACACACACACACACACACACACTTACTAAAACATAAAATAAGTCTGAAAACATTAAAACAAAATTTCCAGGAAAGCATAGGCAGCAGATGAGACAGCCATGTTCCCATCACAGCCATGTGATTTTCAAGTTCCCAACACCTTTCCTGGTAACAGATGACTTTCGAAACATCATGTCACAAATGTTCACAAGAACCCAGACTGACAGTCTACTGCACTGAGGCTGCGTAGGAATTCTGGCATGGCATCAAGGGTTCTGTTGGATGCAGGTGCCGGCCTCCTTCCTGCCTCTGGGCATTCCAGCTGGTGACTACATTTATATCCCTGGCAGAAATTTCACAGTATAGTCATTCCCCTGGCAAAATCCCAGTTTACTCCACAAAATAACAGAGAAACAGAGCTATTATAAAAATTAGGTATTCATAAACCTTTGACTCTTCCTTTTTAAGCCTTTAAAATTATTTGTTTTTAATATTTACTTTTGTATTTATTTTACATTCCAACCTCAGTTTCTCCTCTGTCCTCTGCTCCCAGTCTTTCCACTCACCTCCTCTCTGCCCCCCCCTCCACCCTCCCTTCTTCAGAAAAGAACAGGCCTCCCATGGGTATCAACAAAACATGGCATATCAAGTTACAGAAAGACTAAGCACCTCACCTTGTTTTAAGATTGAGCAAGGCAGCCCCTATGAGCCATAGGGTCCCAAAGCTGGCAAAAGCACCAGAGACAGCCCCTGCTCCTACTGTGTGTGTGCATGTGTACTGTGTGAGCACCTGCTGCCCCTGGGGTCAGAAGAGGGTGTTGAATTCCACTGAACTGGAATTACAGGCAGCTGTGAGCTAGCATGTAGGTACTGGGAACCGAACCTAGGTCCCAGTGCTCTTAACTGCAGACATATCTCTTTAGCCCAAGATTATTAGTATTATTTGTTTAGAAAGGGTCCCATGTAGAACAGTTGGCTATGAGCTCATACATAGCAATGGATGAACTTGAACTTGAGTCCCACAAGAAGACAAGCTACACAGCTGTCACATTTATTCAGAGGGCCTATGTCAGTCCCATGCAGGCTCCTTGGTTGTGGGCTCCGTCTCCGTGAGCTCCTGTGAGTTCTGCTTAGTTGGTTCATGGGTTTTAGGGGGATGTCCTGACCCTTCTGGCTCCCAAGGTCCTTTCCTCTCTCCCTCTAGCAGGATTCTCTGAGCACCACCTAATGTTTGCGTCTGTTTCTATCAACTGAGTGAAACCTCTGATGACAGGTGAGCAAGACACCAATCCTAGAACATCCTATAGGCAGGAGAGACTGTAGGTGGAAGGTTATGTGGCTGGATTGGTGCCCTAACCTCTCCACTGAAATTATTACCTGGTCATAGAAGATGGCCAGTTTGGGAAATATATCCCCTATTGCTAGGAGTCTTAGCTGGGGCTATCCTTGTATATTCTTGGGAGTTTCTAATGTATTAGGTCTCTACCTGACCCGGAAATGTACCCCCTTTCCTGCAGTCTAAGCACTGCCCCCTCCTACCCCTCCCATCTGGTCCCTCATGTTTCCATCTCCATCTGTGTCCAGTCCACCCATGAAATCTCTATTTCCCCTTTCTAGGGAGATCCAAGTGTCCTCTTCTGACCCCTCCTTATTACCTAGCCTCTCTGGGTCTGTGGATTGGAGCTAATATAAACTTCTGAGTGAGTACATACCATATGTATCTTTCTCTAGATCGGAGTTACTTCACTCATGTTGATTTTTTTTTTCTAGTTCCATCCATTTGCCTTCAAATTTCATGATGTCACTCTTTTAAACACCATAGCAATGCTCCATTGTGTAAATGTACCACATTTTCTTTATCCATTCTTTGATTGGGACACCTAGGCTTTTTTATTTTTCATTTTTTAATTTTATGTGAATTGGTGTTTTGCGTGCATGTATAACTGTGTAAGGGTGTCAGATCTTGGAATTATAGACAGTTTTTAGCTGCCATGTGGATGCTCGGAATCAAACCCAGGTCCTCCAGAAGAATAGTCAGTGCTCTTAACTGCTGAACTATCTCTCCAGCCCTATTTGTTTCTATTTTTATGTGCATTGTTGCTTTGCCTAAATGCATGTCTGTGTGAGGGTATTGGATCCCCTAGAACCGAAGCCACAGACAGTTGTGAGCTGCCATGTGGGTGCTGGGAATTGAACCTGAAGCCTCTGGAAGAGCAGAGCCGTCTCTCCAGCCCCCAAACCTTTGTCTTTTTTATTGCAAAATAATTAGGTACATAAGGTTCAGATCATTAGCGTATGTCAATCAACAGTCTAGACCAGCACTCCTGGTTTCAATGTTCTATTTCATTCACTGTTCATCATGGGATAATCAAATCCAAATCCATCTATAAAGCTTCAGGTCTGGGTATACAGCTCAATAACAGGCCACCTGCCTAGCTATCATAGCAGATGCTCTGGGCTCATCTTTTAAAAAAACAAAACAAAACAAAACAAAAAACCCTCGCTCACTTAGATCATGTATGTATGAGTTCAAAGATTTAATTTTTGTTGTTATTTTGAGATGGGGTCTTGTCTAGCTCAGGCTGGCCAGGAGCCAGCTGAGGCTAAAGAAGATGACCTTCAACTTCTGGTCCTCCTAAATCTGTGGAAGGCTGGGATTTAGGCTTGTGCCAGTCTAGTAGGAGCGTGATTGGATGGTAAACAGCAAAGTTCCTCAAACTGCAAAATGTCCTCTATTCTCACAACTAACCTCTGAAATCTCAGTGTGCACCTCTGTTATTCTTCCTTCCGACGAGTCCTGGGTAAAAGAACAACAGCAACAATAATCTTTGTTCTCCTTGGGGAGAGTCAAAAAAGTGTGCGTGGAGGAGCGAGAGCATCAAGTCCTGCACAGAGAGGCTCAGAATAAGATCCCAGCAGAGCACAGCACCATAATCCCAGCCTTTGCTCAAGAGCCTAAAACAGGAGGATTATCCTGAGTTCGGGGCCAGCCTGAGCTACACGATGAAATCGTGTCTTACAACAAAATGAAGGGGCTACTAAAGGGCGTGGTGAGTAGGAGAAGCGGGGCCCCAGGAGTGTTGTCAGGGGGAGCTGGTGAAGGATAGAACCTGAGGAAGGGTTACCTACAGTCTGTGTGTAGCAGAGGGGTCTTCCACCCTTAGCTCCGTGGGGACACTCAGGAGGGAGTGTGGTCCCAGCTCAGGGTGTGCTCTCCAAGGGATGAGAGGGTTGGAAAAAGCGTGTCCAGTGTCTCCTGCTCCACGTGGACACCACCTCCCTAGGGTCAGCGTGACCACCATGGATGTGAGCAGGACCTGGCTCCTCTTCCCAAGGTCAGGCTCCTGAAGCTAGTTACCCAACCACGTGGAAATGAATCAGGGCCCCACCAAGCTGCACGGGGCGTGGGTGTGGGCCGGAGCCCTGGAGACTTACACAAGCCTGGAGAGCTGAGGTCATCGGACTCAGCACAGCTGTCCTGAGAAGGCCGAGATTGACGAATCTGCCCCCCCCCCCCCAACCTCCATCCCAGAGACTAGGAGAGCAGTGACTGCTCAGCAGAAAGGCTTTTCAGCTCTGGGCTGACCTTTTGATAGTCTCTGTCACTTCCTGTCTCCTTCTCGTCTGCCTCTGCTGGCAAGGGAAGCCTGGGTATGCGCTAGACAGCTCCAAGCTTGACCTTGAGTGCCCGACCTGGCGGCTGGTTTTGGCACCTCCCTGAGGATTTCTCTGAACTGGGTCAGGGAGGAAAGGAACTCCCTATAGATTAGCACTCCTCTTGTGGTCACCAGTCAGCATGGGCTTGCAAGGGCTCCGATCCAGTCTTTGGGTAGTGATCTCAGAGCCAACCCAAGCCTTTAGCAACTTTGAGGGTACAGTTACTTTCATACTCTGAAATTGTGGAGTACGGGTACACCCCTGGAGATGGTATAGAAAACAGATAACTGGCCTTGAAGAGCTCATGTCTGCTCACAGCTATGGTGTGTCCCATCTGAGCCGTTCAACGAGGAGCCTCCAGCGGTACATTAAAAACTCGCATGCCGGTGGCGCAGCTCAGTTGGTGGACTGCGCATGTCTAGCTTGCACAAGGCTCTAGGTTCCTTCCCCAGAACCACAGGTACTGCACACCTGAAATTTCACCACTTCAGGGGCAGAAGCTGGAGGGTCAGCAATTCAAGGTCATTTCTGGCTACTTAGTGAATTTGAGGCCAACCTGAGCTTTATGACACCCTATCTCAAAATATACTAAAAACAAGCAGAAGAAGAAAAAGTGGAGGAGAAGCCGAAGCAGCTGTAGAAGGAAGGGTTTTGGTATTGCTCCCTCCTTTGAGACAGGATCCATCTATGTAGTCCAGGCTGGCTTTGAATTCATGGTTGGTTGCCCTGCCTCTGTCTTTTAGATGCAGGAATTAGAGACAGGTGTCACCACACACACACACACACACACACACACACACACACACACACACACTACCCAAATGAGGAAGGAGTTTTAAACCATCTTCTCTCATTACCTGCAGTAAAGGGGACCCATCTATGTGATAAACGTGCTGCAAGGGGAGCTCAAAAATGTTTGCAAAGACGGACGCCCAGATCCCAGGTAGCAAGGTATAAGGGCCAACTGTAACACTAGTGGTCAAGAAGCGAAGACAGGGATCAGTGAGGCAATCTGGATACCTAGATTAGCCAGAATTGGTAAACTCTAGGTTCAATGAGATTCCCTGTCTCGATAAATAAAATGGAGAGTGATTAAGGAAGATACCTGGTGTCCATATTGGGCCTTCACAGGCTCGCGCACGCTCTCGCGCGCACACACACACACCCTCAGATATATGTGCACCCACATGAGCAAAAGCACGTATACACACAAACACATATAAATGCAAAAAAAAAAAAAAAAAAAAAACCCTACAAAAAACAAAACAAACAAGCCACAGAGTGGTGGGCAGAAAGCTACAGCGACTGACTGTTGAACTCCTCCTACATCCTGACACCCTTCGTGTGTGTTCTGCAGGGCACTGACTGCGACAGGCATAGGTGGAGAGCCATGCTCCACCATGTCAGCACTCTGGATTTTCTGAGTGTGACAGCTGTTCACTCATACGTCCAGTCACAACACAGGCGGGTCAGAGTTGTTCAGCCTCACCCTGAGGCTGGGAGGAACTCAGAATTGAATGAGCTTCCAGCCCAGCTTGATCTCAAACAGCCAGGCCAGTAAGGCAGGGTAGGGTGCCAGGCACAGCTCCAGCTCTAATGGACAGTGGGGCAATGCCTGAGCCAGAGTGGGTGGGAGGCAGGGCAATAATGTCAGCAAAGCAGCCACCTGAAGTACAGTCAAGCAGGGTACCATCATGGGCATTGGCAGCCTTGCTCCAGGATTTAGGAGAGGTCTCAAGCCCACAGCTGGGGAGTGGGCAGACACACACAGTGAGGTGGAGGCCCCGGAAGGGCGACAAGGAAAGGGCTCAGGGATGCAGAACCAAAGGAAACATCTGGGGTTGTGCCTTGGATCTTGGAAGGTGGCATTAGTGGCTGTCTTAGATAAGTAAAGGGAAAGGGACGCATGGCACAAAGCTGTTACAGACCAGACATCTGCCAGGAGGAGAGAGCTGACTAAGAATCCAGAGCTGAGGGAAGGGGTGGACTTCTAGAACAGCGAAGAGTATGTTATCTGAACCCTCACGTGCACACCAAGGTCTCTACTAGCCCATATGGAGATTTTGTGTGGACTGAAAAACACGGTGTCCTACTAGACAGTAGGGGCACATAGTTGCCACCTCTGTTGGGAAAGGCTCCATCCCACACCTGGGCACATACAATGGACAGAGGATTTAAGTATCTGCAGGTTAGCTTCAATTGCTGTCCACATACTACATACCGGTACATAGATGCCCTGGGAACAGCTCAGGGAGAAGACTTAGGAACCCACCTGCTGTCTCTGGCAAGCCCAGACCACCCAGTGAGGAGCAGTGACCAGTAACCAAGGGTGGGCTTAGCACTTGCAGAGGAACTGATATGGTGAGAAACTGATCTTCCTGAGGCTGAAAATGCAGCTCCACACTTGAGCTGCTGCCAGGTAAGGGAGGACCCCTTAACCGATCCCTAGTTCTCAGGACTTGGAATTCCAAGAGTGGAAACTAATAAAATCCCCTCCCCACGTTGCAGTCCCAGGACCAGAACTGGAGAAAGGTTGATAAGCTGGGTAGTTTAGCCACAAGCTGCAGTTAGAAGCCTGACCTGAAGATTAATCAGCAGAGATAATTACAGGTACTTAAACATGCATTTTCTCCCGTCACCTCCCACCCCCACCCCGCAGCATCATATCCTGACCCTTCCCTCATACTCTAGTCCATCCAGTCTTTGCTCTTCACCACACACACACACACACACACACACACACACACACACACACAGAGTGCTGGTTACTTTCCTCTCACAGGGCATGTAGGAGTGTGTGGACATTGGTTGTCTGGGTTCCCATCACAGCCCTATACATTTCCTGAGTGCATGGCACACAGCAAGTTACCTCTGTGCCTTCCTGTGCCACAGTTTCTGCGTGCATGAAATGGGGTGTTAGTAGCTGCTGCATGCATGAAGTGGTTGTTTAAATCTATAAGGAAGCCAAGTGATCCCAGCACTCAGGAGGCAGAGACAGGTGGATCTTGACGAGTTCAAGACCAGCTTGGTCTACATAGCAAATTCCAGTCCCACCAAGGCTACATAGTGAAACCTTGCCTTAAAAATAAATAAAATAAAATAAACACATAAACAATTCAGCTTCATCATGAACCAGGGCTTCCAACACAGAGAAGCTCTCCCTTTATAACTTTGTCTGGAACTAGGGCCTTCAGTCTGTGCAACAACTCATATCTTTTTATTTTTTATTTATGTTTTTATTCATAAAACATAAATACATAAACTGTATTTTGGCAGTGCTGAGGTGAAATCCAGGCCTTTAACCTTACTAGGCAAATGCTTGGCCACATCCCAAGCCTTTGTTAGAGTGTGTAGGGGAGTGCTCATGTGCATGGGTGTGTGTTCATGTGAGTACATGTGAGGAGGCACAAGTGTATTGTGTGCACACACATAGAGAGCAGAGGGGGACCTCTGGTGTCATTCCTCAGCAGCTGTTCGCCTTGTGTTTTTGAGACAGGGTCTCTTATTGGTCTGGAGCAGGCTGAGCAAGGTAGGCTGCCTTGCTGATGATCCCCAATAACCTACTCACCTGGCCTCCTCAGCTCTAGGATTTTAAATGCATGAGTCACGGCCATGAGTTCTGGGCTTCAAACAGATCCTTTAGCGAATAAACCTCCATGCCCCATGGGCTTTCATTCTGCTTTTTTCTTTTTCTTTTTCTTTTTCTTTTTCTTTTTCTTTTTCTTTTTCTTTGAGACGAGGTCTCTCTAGGCATACCAGATGTGTCCAGGAGTCAGCATGTAGCTCAGTCTGGCCTCACATTCTCAGGATCCCTCCCTGCCTCAGCTTCCTAAATGCTGAGATTATAGATGTACACTGTCACACCCAATCAGCACCTCACTTGGTACAGCAGAACATTTATGAACGCACACAACTGGTCAAATTATATCACCCCACCTCGGAAATGGACCCACTGGGAGGCTTATTGAGTGTGACTTGATCCCACATGGCAGGACATAGGTGGCTACATCATCAGGGAATATGGCCAGACACAGAGCTGGCCTTCTGGGAACAGGTACTTGAGAATGGACAGGACAATTGGAGGAACTGGCTAATGCTGACCACACAGGGACACAGACCGAGGCAGTCAAGTCCCACCTTCCTACTTTTCAATGGAAGTCCCTATATGCTGATTTTTTTTAAAAAAAAAAATCTTTATCAATAAAATTTATTTATTCTACGTGTTTTTACATCATGTATCTTGATCCCATTCATTTCCCCATTCCTTTGCATCCTGGCCCCCTGCATCCTCTGCCCCAGCATCCTCTGCCCCTGCATCCTCCCCAAATAAAAGAAAATTCAAGGGGAAAAAATGAAGAAAATAAAATGAGAAAACTTTAAAAAGAGGGGAGGGGAATTTAAAAATCTCATCACGGGGGGCTGGAGAGATGACTCAGAGATTGGGGGCACCGTCTGCTCTTCCAGGGAACCCGGGTTCGATTCCCAGCACCCACATGGCAGCTCACAGCTGTCTGTAGTTTCAGTTCTAGGCAAACACCAAGGCAAATAAATAAAAAGTGTTTAAAAAAAAATCTCATCATGGAGGCTGCAGTGCAACCCAGCAAGTCCACTGTACACGCCTTGGTCCACACATCTCTACTTGCAGGTGTTCATGGCAAAGAGTCATTGGTCTGTTTGGGGGCCTCTGGTCTCCATTGCACATTTGATGGTGGATTCCCACTAGAACTCTTCCTGGACATCCTGCTGGCACCCTGTGTTGTGGAGATCCTGCACCTTTGGGTCTGTGGGTCAGGTCCCTTCATGTGCTCCAGCAGGCCAGCGATGGGATGGATGTTGGGGCATGCCAAGTCATAACTCTGGATCTGGACCTAGGCAGCTGTAGGCTTGGCCTACCAGATGAAATTGAGACAGCTGTCCCATGTTCATTATTTCAGGGCGGGCTTACTCACATCTGCTCTAACAGGGTTGGCTCTATTGTGCTGTCCTAGTGAGGTGCAGGACCTACTTTCCCAAATGTTGTAGCTGGTGAGGGACATGGACATCTCTCTCACTCTTATGACCACAGGGCCATCTCGCCCACCCACCTGTCTCAGGTGTTGATGGGGGGGCACTTCTTCCCTGCCAATGTTGCCACTAGACAGATGGGTAATGGGGACAGTTCTCTCATTGTCACGGTTTTGGGGATGGATCTCCCATACCTGTGCCAACAGTGTTGGCTCTGTTGTGCTGCCCTGGTGAGGTGCAGGATCTGATCTCTCCCAAGTGTTGCAGATGGTGAGGGTCAAAGATGGTGCTCTCTCTCTCTCTTTTTTTTTTTTTTTCCTCTCTTTTTCTCTTTCTGGATCACAGGGCCGACCTCCCCACCTGCTTCAGGTGTTGAATGTCAGGGAGGTCAACTCTCCTCTGCCTGTGCTGCCATAAGGCAGATGGGTAATGGGGCAACTGTCCCATGCTCATGATTTCAGGGCTGGCTCACCCACACCTCTCTTTACAAGGTTGGCTCCATGGTGCTCCCCTGGAGGGGTGCAGGGTCTACTCTCCTGCTGGTGGGAATTAGGAAAAGCTCTCCCACTCTTAAGACCACAGAGGCTTTTTTCTTTTTACCTCTCTCTCTCTCTCTCTCTCTCTCTCTCTCTCTCTCTCTCTCTCTCTCTCTCCTTTCATGTCTGCCTGGCTGGCTGTCCCTGGACATCTCCTTCTCCTTCTGCCTCGTTCTCTCTTCTCATTCTCTCTCAAGCATGGGTTCCTCCTCCTGCTTATTCTCTCTGCCTGTCATCCCTGCCTATCCCTCTACTGTCTAGCTATTGGCCATTCAGCTTTTTATTAGACCAATCAGGCACAGCAATGCATCTTTACATCATTAAGCAAATGCAGCATAAACAAATGTAATATACCTTTACATAGTTAAAGTAATATTTCACACTGCAGGCCCAGCTGCAAACAGCTAGCTTACACTGCTCTCTCCATGCTGCCCTCTCTGATTGACACCCCAGGAGCCTTTGGTGCCTGCTGACTGCATCTGCCTCTCTAGATGTGGATTTGTCTGTCTTCACATGGATACCACCCTGTTTATTCTGTTACTTATGATTTTGTGGGGGGTTTTTGTCTGTTTTTATTTTCCCCAGGACAGAGTTTCTTTGTGTATCTTTGGCTGTCCTGTTTGCCAGGCTGACCCTGAACTCACAGAGATCTGCCTGTCTCTTCCTCCCAAGTGCTGGGATTAAAGGTGTGCTCCACCACTGCCTAGCCTGCCTTAGTTTTATAGTAAGTAAAAGTTGACATCTTATGTAGCTGAGGCTGGTCCCAAATTTACAATATAGGTGAGGCTAGTCTTGAACTCCTGAATGTCCTGCCCCTACCTCCTGAGATCTGGATTTTATATTTTAATATTTATCTTGGGAAAAAACTGATATCATAATAAAAACTCCTTACAAAGAAAAGGAACTATTGTGTTTAGAGTCTTACACCCATAATCGCAGCTACTTAGGAAGCTATGGCGGGAATATCATGAGTTCAAGGTCAGCCTGGGCAACTCAGTAACATTTTTGTCTCAAAATAAGAAGTAATCACAGGGCTAGGGATTTAGCTCAAGGAAGAACACATCTCTATTGAGTATAAGGCTCTAGATTCAATTCTCAATACCATTAAAAAAAAAAATAGAAGGGAACTCAAGCACATCTCCCCCCAACCTGCAACATCAGTCCTGGAAAACCACAGAGACCTGTCCAAGCCCCACTGCAGCATCCTGACAAAATGTTCTCTACTCAGTTCCAACTTCAGTGTGCAATTCTGCTTTCCAAGATTCCCTTTTTAAGGTTCTTCCACACCTCTGTCAGTCTCAGCACATTTTTCAGGGGTGTTTTGAAAGCACATGGGGCCTCCAGAGCCCAGGAAAATAAACGGCATTTCTAGAATTCACTACCCGGTGACCCAAAGGCTAGCGTGTACTCCTCTGCTTTTTAAAAAAGGACACAAGCTATGGAAGAAAGAACCCAAGCTCTCGTATAAATGTCACCTCCAACTGTGTATGGTGACATAATCTGTAATATCAGCACTGAGGAAGCAGAGACACAAGGTTTGTAAATTCAAGGCCAGCCCCTCTCTTCAAACAAGTGTAATTATGTAGACATCGTGAGACATTGTGAGGGTATATTTGGTGTTTTTAAGGCTCTCTTTTCTTGCCTGGATACATTAGTTACATGCTGGTATTGTATAGTTATTACTAGATTTCTCCATTCTCCAGCTAAAAACATATTGCTAAGTAACTGAGACACAAGGCCTCTGAGTTTGGTTCAAGAATGTTGCAATGTTACTGCTGTTTCCGCTCCTCCTCCTCCTCCTCCTCTTCCTCCCTCCTTCTACTCCTCTTTCTCATCCTTCTAAGATAGGGTCTCCCTACATAGCCTTGACTGTCCTAGAACTAACTGTGTAGATCAGGTTGGCCCCAAATTCACAGACAGCCTCCTGCTTTGCTTCCCAAGTGCTAAAATTAAAGGCGTAAACAACCACACCTGTCTCAGCCATTCTGATTTACTTTAACTTTTTATTCCAAGTATGTGTGTGTGTGTGTGTGTGTGTGTGTGTGTGTGTGTGTGTGTGCGCGCGCGCGCGCGCGCGCGCGCACTCATGAGTGGACACTTGTGGTGCAGGCATGTTGGCACTCATGCTGTGGTACTCCTGTAGAGGTCTGAGGACATCTTTGAGGGATCAGGTCTCTCTTTCCATCAGGGGTTCCAGGGACAGAACTCCAGTGGTTAGGCTCGTATGGCAAATGCTTTCCCCCACTGAGCCATCTCACCTGTCCACCTGGCTCACTTCCACACAATTCATTTTTTCCAGTATTGAACCCCAACCCAGAGCATGCTAAGCAAGTCTGCTACTGTGCCGTATCCCAAGCCCAACAAGTGACATTTTAGGAAATAGCACAATAAAATCAGCAAAAGAGAGACATACTTGAACCTGTGTATTCATGCACAGCACTAAGAGTCTAGCTGGCAGGCAGAGACTGCTAAGGAAGGGACCCTCGGAAATTTACCTTGGCAGCTTTCACACTCCATCAACCCTGCAAACCAAACTTCAGGTCACCTGGGCTTTCCTGCTATCAATTGCACACCTCTAATCCCAGCCCTTGAAAAGCAGAGGCAGGTCAATCTCTGTGAGTTCAAGGCCAGCCTGGTCTACAAAGAAAGTTCTTGGATAGTCATGCCT
Organism: Sigmodon hispidus; assembly: GCA_004025045.1. Classification (NCBI taxonomy): domain Eukaryota; kingdom Metazoa; phylum Chordata; class Mammalia; order Rodentia; family Cricetidae; genus Sigmodon; species Sigmodon hispidus. Next base: position 51,622 of record PVIH01011090.1, on the reverse strand, counting down.
GTTACACAGAGAAACCCTGTCTCAGGGGGAAAAATCGGGGAGTGCATAGGCTGGATCTGGTGGCCCCTGAACCCAACTGATATTGGAACACCTTCTCCTTGACTCCCGAATCCATTTGGCAGTCTTGGTACATGCTGAGACCAGACTATTGTAGCAAAGAATTACAAAGACAATGACCTCAGTAGAACGAAAGCAACAGGATTAGAGTGGAGGGTGATGGAGAGGGCACCTGTACCCACATGCCCGCCAAGCGGGGTTGCACAAGCCTGCTAGGGCCTCAACTTGAGGGATCAGCATTCAGTGTAGAAAAATTGTTTCCAGAGGGAAAGAACTGAAGAGTGGCATGTAAGAAGCCAAGGGGACAGAATAGCCTTTGGCCTCAGCTAGACAGGTCAGGGATACATTGTAAACTTTATCATTAGGATAGTAACTTGGGGAAACACTTCCCTGGCTACAGCAGGAATTCTTAGTCACTTTTCTTGTTGCTGTTATTACAAAAATACCAGACAGAGGGCTAGGGAGATGACTCAGTGGTTGAGAGTGCTTTCTGCTCTTTCAGAGGATCCAAGTTTGATTCCCAGCATCCACATCAGGTGGTTCACAACAGCCTGTTACTCCAGGGAAATCCTACACCTCTGCTCTTCGTGAGACCTTGCACTCATATGCACATATCCCCCCACAGACACACATACAAATGGTTGAAAATAGAAATATCTTTTCTTTAAAAGTTCTTATATATTTTTTAATATATATATATTAAAATACCAGACAAAAGCAATGGGGCAAAAGAAGGGCTTATTTTGGCTCACAGTTCTTGGGGATGCTGTCCATAATAGCAAGGAAGTCAAGACACCCAGATACAGCTGGTCACATTGCATCCACAGTTAAGAGGCAGAGCATATACAGGAAGTTAGGCTGGCTATGGAACTTCAAGGCCTACTCACTGCCCACTTTCTCCAGTAAGATTTCACCTCCTAAAAGTCATACAATCTTCCAGCACGCAGCCAGCTGAAGACCAAGTGTTCAAATATGTAGGAGGCATTTCATTCTCCAATCCCAACAGAAGGTAATCATCATGGGACTTCACTCCACTGGGAAAATAGGTTTGCATATGGTAAGTGCTCACAATACAGCAGACACCACATGATGCGCTTAATATATGCAAACCTATTTTCCCAATGGAGTGAAGTCCCATGATGATTTCCACAGTCAAGATATAGAAGCTGAGGGTTATAGAGGTTTGTTTATTTGCTATGGACAGTGAAAGAAGAGAGACGATTTATCCTAGGAGTGGGAAAGGCTCAAGGTAACTCTTCATTTTAAATGCTTATTTTTATTTTAATTATGTATATGTGTATCTATATGTTGCCATATGCATGTGGGTGGATGCTTTTGAAGGCTAGAGGCGCTAAATCCCCTGCACCTGGACTTACAGGCCTTATGATGTGGGCGCTAGAAACCAAACTTAGATCTTTTGCAAAAATAGCAAATACTCTTAACTACCGAGAAAGCTCTCTGGCCCCTGGAAATATCTTTTTAAAAGCAAGTGGATATCAAGTGAGCTAGAGAGGAGAGGAGTACATTGTGAGCAGAGCTCAGGTTACACCAAAGCCCAGAAACTGGAAATGAGCTGGAGAGCTCAGTGTAGGGAATAGTCTGGGAGGGTCAGAGCTAAGGAACTGCGTAGAGACACCTTCATCCAGACTTTGAAAAGGATAATCACATGACCGCTCTGTTAGGTGAACTGATGACTTCACTGTGTCTTTTAGAATCAATGCTGCCATTCATTATAGCTCCTGTCCTGTCTTCATTCTGTCGCTTCCACTGAGGTTCCCATTTTAATGCTGTAGTGTAGTATATGGTTTTGCTATTTATGTTCTTCTTAGAAGGACACGGGGCATCTACCTACCTACAGGCACATGCACACACACACACACACACACACACAGAGAGAGAGACAGAGACAGAGACAGAGAGAGACTTGGGGGCAGTGCAGGCCAGAGGAGAGAAAAGGACAAGAAATGGAGCCGGGCATCAGGGACCTCAGGAGCAGGCAGAGTCAATAAACAGGTCCCAGCAGCCAGAGGAGAGATGGAGAAGGGAGCAGCTGGTCTGAGTGTCACATGTCCCTAGAGGTTAAATTGGATGAGGACTATAAAAAGACCCAGGGATTGAGTGATGAGAAGGTCACCCAGGACCACAGAAGTGTCAGATAAAGAAGTCCAGGCAGGAAAGACAGACGCCCAGTGCAGCAGTCTGGGAGATTTGGGGTGAAGTAAGGGGCAGAGGCTGGGGGCAGTGCTGGTGTCTGTCTTTTGTTTTGTATAAGATTGAGGCTCATGTGGTCCAGACTGGTCTTGAACTCACCACAGACCCTGTCCCGTGTATGTGTTGTGGTGCCATGTAGCAAACCTTAAACTCCTAAATCCCTCTGCCTCCACCTCACACATGCTGGTTTGTGTTACTGTTTCATTTGCAGAGATAGGGGTGGAGGCAGGACTATAAACATGAATGTCCAGGGAATAGCATGCCCTAGGAAAGCATGCAGGGACTGACAAACCTGGGTATGGACTTTAGCTACAGATATGGGGAGAAAGCAAAAGTCTATATTTTGGGGTTCCCTAGGAATGACTGAGAGTGGGAGCGTGCAACCTGACCCAAGAATCTGAGAAATGGTTTTCTATCCTTCTCTCCCCACTAAATATTGAAAAAGCTACTGAACCAGACATCTTATTTCCCTTTCTGTATCACTAGGGCCTTCTCTTCTTAGGGCCTCACTTTTCCTGCCTGAGGAGTCTGGTGGGGGTGGGGCACACTGAAGGGAAGGTTGGCAGGGGAGGGTAGAGGCAAGCCAGAGCTTGGTGATGCAGGCTCCCAGCCCAGGCCTTCCACATGCTGACTCCAGCTTCTCTGAAGAGTTGGCCCCCTCCCACTGACGAACAGTTCCTGTCCCACCTGTTTCCTGATCACACTTTAAAGCCCATTCCAAAGATGAGCTCAGAAGAAGTGCACATCCAAAAGAAGCCTAGCACATGGACTGGGAGAGGTCTGTGGCTCTAGGTATCACAAGAACAGCCGTGAGTCACAGCAGCAACACCAGCAGCCCAGCAGCCCAACACAGCCCTCTGCTGCCGCAGCCTGGCACAGAAGGGCTACCTGCTGGTAGGCTCAAGATTCTGAGCTTGCTTCATCTGGTAGGGAATCCCTGACCCCTCCAGAATAGTTCTCTGAGTCAGCAGCAGATGTCCTTGTGAGAGGTGGCACGTGGAATCCCAGCAGCTCTGTTTGGGTTTCAAGCATACTTTAACAATCTCACAGATGCACATACTGAATTTTGATCATTTTCACCTTCATTTTTAATCTCTTATCCCCGACTCTCTCCCACCGAACCTTTATGCTTCTTCCTAGCAAGTCTCTTTCCTACTTAAAAAATTACATGTAGTTATTTACTTTGTGTGTGAGAGAGAGTGTGTGTGAGTGTATAATCATGTGCATGAGTCACCGTCAGAGTACAGCTTATAGGAGCAGGCTCTCTCCTTACACTATGTAGATAGATCCTGGGGTTAAAATCAAGTCATTAGACTTTCTGGCAAGTGCTTTATCCCGTCAACCACCTCAGCTCTCCTACCCCTTAACTCTGGTGTGTGTGTGTGTGTGTGTGTGTGTGTGTCCCATTATGTCTAACATATGTTGCTTACATGAGCATAGGAGAGATAGGAAAACCCCAGCATTTCAAAGCTGAGAGAATAAGGCTAGGCATAGTGGTATACGTCTTTAATCCCAGCAGAGGTGGAGCAGATGGATCTTTGTGGGCAACATGATCTACACAAGTTTAAGGCTAGCCAGAGCTACCTGTCTCAAGAGAAAAACAAAACAAAACAAAACAAGCAAGCAAACAAACAAAAAACAGTACTTCAAAGCTGAGAGAATCTTTAGAGTTCTCCTTGAACAGAGAGTTAGAAAGCTGGGCAAGGTAGCACGTGTCTGTAGTTCTAGAGGCTGTGGCACTGCCATCTTGGCCTACATAGTAAGTTTCAGGGAAGTCTGGGGTATCTATCGCATGAGAAACTTGTCTAAATAAACCCAAAACCAAAGAGGCAAAAACAAAACTCCTAAGCCCAGTGTCCAATGAGCATCAGCCGAAGGTCACACAGTGAGGCAGGAACAAAATAGGGACGAGAGCCTGGGACCCCTTACATGTCAAGCCTGGGACCCCTTACATGTCAAGCCTGGAACCCCTTACATGTGTGGGAGATGCTTCCTCTCAGAGAGCACTGCTGTCTTATTCCAAACCGGAAACCACGGGTGCCCCACTTCACCGTAGCCTCACCCAGCCCTAGCAGAGAAAACACACAGATACCAGTAAAACCGGAAGAGGAAGAGACCTTAGCCCTCGAGTGAGCCAAGAGAGAAAAAGATCTGAACTCCAAGCTCTGGAGGTGCCCCTGGGGTGTTCGAGACAAGAGCAGTTTCTACCCATCTCCATTGCCCAGAAATACCATGGAGGTCACTGATGCAGCTGCAAAATCTTGGCCTATCATATCTGTGGGACCCTTCCTGCCTGAGTAACCCCAAAGGATTTTCTCATACTCTCCAAGTTCCATTTAGAACCCTCATAACTGAGCCAGTGTGGTGGCTCTCACCTTAAATCCCAGATCAGGAGGCAGAGGCAGCTGAAATTCTCAAACTTGAACTTTTATAGGGATCGTGTATAGAACCAGATCAGATTCCAATTCTGTCTGTTCAGATATGGCTCTGTGCAGACACTTCCTAGCTCCATGAGTGAGGCATGTTATCTAACCTATCTGAGTCTCCATTATCTCATGAATATGATAAGATAAAAGCTATAGGTTGCTGTGAAATCACAAAGATACTTTGTAAAAAGTGCTGAGCACGGTCGGTGCCTGGTGTGAGATCCTTTCTAGGCTTCTGTCCAATGGGTGCTGATATCCTTGTGTGAGAACATTGGAGTGGCCACATCTCATATGATGGTGTCTCTAGCAATGGCCAAAGATAGATTATTGCTATCCTGGCTAGTCTTGTGTCAACTGGACACAAGCTAGAGTTATCTGAAACAAGGGAACCTCAGATGAAAAAAAAAAATGCCTCCTTAAGACTGAGCTGGGGGGCTGGAGAGATGGCTCAGCGGTTAAGAGCACCGTCTGCTCTTCCAGAGGACCCGGGTTCGATTCCCAGCACCCACATGGCAGCTAACAACTGTCTGTAGTTCCAGTTCCAGGCAAACACCAAGGCAAATAAATAAATAAAGTTAAAAAAAAAAAAAAAGACTGAGTTGGAGGCAAACGCATAGGGCATTTTCTTAATTAGTAAGTGACCAGAGAGTACCCATCAGCCCATGGTTGGTGGTAGCACCCCTGGGTTGGTGGTTCTGGGTTCTATAAGAAGGCAGGCTGAGCAAGCCACAGAGCAAGTCATAAGAAGCATTCCTCCATGAACTCTGCATCAGCTCCTGCCTTCAGGTTCTTGCCCTATCTGAGGTCCTGTCCTGCCGTCCTTCAGGGATGAACAGTGCTATGGAAGCGGAAGCGTTATTAATAACCCTTCCTCTCCAACTTGCTTTTTGGTCATGGTGTTTTTATCTCAGCGATAGAAATCCTAACTAAGACAGTTGCTGAGAGACACAGATCAAATCCCCTCATAGCATCCTCTTCAAAAGATTAAACAGGTAAACATGCAAACATGGCTCAGAGAATCAACTAAACAGGGCTCATGGTGTGGAAACTAAAGTCCCTACACCTTGAAGCCTGGAGCTATTTTAGGAGCTGAGAAGTTTCTAAACCCCCAAGGCTAAGCACCCAAGGCCAAGTGCTTAAGGTCCTGGGTAATCAGAGGGCATTCCGGCCCAGCTGGGAGGCATCTTCTCCCCATTCTAAGACAGTCAAGTCAGTCAGCAGCTGCCCACCTGCCAGCGATAATAAAAAAAAAAAATTTTCTCTGAGCCCTCACTCTCCAGCCTGATAACAGCATTCCTGTGGTCTTTGTTTGATCTTTGCTTTGAAAAAAGGCTTGCCAGCTCAGCTCAGTTTCCCTCTAGCAAGATCTGAGCTCAGTTGTATAGCTACAGTAAACCTTGCCTTACACTTGCATTTGGAGAGTCCGGTGTGATTCTGGGGATTTTTCTGGGGGTCGCTGAGACTGGGCAAAACAATGGATGCTCACAGAGTCAGAAGCAGCAGTCACAGAGCCTGTAAGGGTCTGTGCTGGGTCCTCTGCATACATGCTGTGTTTTTTTAGCTTGGGGTTTGGAGAGAAATCCTAACAGCAGGAGTTGGGGTGATTCTGACTCTTTTGCCTGTTCTTGAGACCCTTTTCCTCTTACTGGGTTGCCTCATCCAGACTTGATATGAGAGTTTATGCCTAGTCTTATTGTATCTTGTTATGCCACATTTGGTTGATATCACTGGGAGGCCTGTTCTTTTCTTAAGGGAAACAAAAGAACAGTGAATCTGAGGGCAGTGGATGAAGGGAACTTGGAGGAGAGGCTGACATGGGGATTGTGTTTTGTTGGTGGTGGTGGTGGTTTGGTTTTTTTGTTTGTTTTGTTTTTTCAAGACAGAGTTTCTCTGTATAACAATCCTGACTGTCCTGGAACTCACTCTGTAGGCCAGTCTGGCATTGAACTCACAGAGATCTATCTGATTCTGTCTCCAGAGTGCTGAATTAAAAGCATGTACCACAACCACCTGATTGTGGGGATGTATTGTATGGAAAAAATATAAAGAAAAAGAAAATAAGAAAAAAAGTGCCCCTCCTGCTACTCCAAAAGGCTGTGTAGGGTTACACATGCATATGTGTGCCTGCCTGTGTAGGCTAGAAATCAACCTTGGGTGCCCCTGCCGCCATGTCTAACTCCTTCTAAGGAGATTTTTTTCTATCTAATTTTATCTAAATGAATATATGGATATTTATAAGAAAAATACATTACTCATGTAACTGTTCTGTTTGAACATGCTTAGCTTCTGAGACGAAGATGGACTCAGGCTGGCCTCAGGTTCATGGCAATCTTCTTGCTTCAGCTTCCTGAGATCTGAGCTACTATATCTGACTTCTGTTTGAACACACTTAAAGCTTATTATTGTTTAGAAGAGAGGGCCAGTAAAAATGAACAATAATAGGGAGGCATTGAATGACGCCTGTGGGTAGTAGAGACGTTACAGTGAGAAGATGGCCTGGAAACTGTAAGGATTCCTGGCATTCCCTAGCTGAGCCCCTCAGCTCAGGTGCACCTTGCACAGAGGCACACCCCTGGGCGTGGCTACGTAAACCCTGCAGCACTGAGTACAGAAGCACCTCCCTGGACCATGGCTGGACCCGGAAGCACCTGTCTGGACCCATGACGCATACCCGTGCATGCTCCTTCCCTTAAAAGTGGCTGCAAGCGCGTGCTCGGTCCTTTTCTTCTCTGTCCCCTGACTTCTGTTCTGCTCTTCTGTCTCTTTACCCACCTGGGACTTTTCTCTTAAATAAACACCATGCGTGGCCTTGCTAGCGTGTGCTTGCTTTTACTCGAGGAACTAACAGAAACAAGGGATTGAATTTGTATTAATGAGTAGACTCACGTATCTTTACCCTGCTTGTTCCTCAAAGTACTGAAAACCAGGTCCTGAGAACTGAATCAAAAACAGGAGAAACTGCTACAGATCCTACAGCTGTAAATATCTGTGAGCACCTCAGTGTCCTAGTCTGACTGGTGTCCAGGTGTCAAGTAGTTCAGTCACTGTGATAAAATACTTAGGAGAGAGAGGGTTTATCTGGCTTACAGTTCCAAGTCACAGGCTCTTATAGTGGCCAACTGGTAGTGGCAGCATCTTAAACAGCTACACACATCACATCCACAATCAAGAACCGAGAGAAATGAATGCATCCATGCCCACCTGCTTGCTTGCACTCAGCTCAATTTCTTCACTCTTCTACTGTTACATCAGCCTAGAGAATGATGTCACCCACAGTGGGCAGGCTTTCCCACCTCCACTGATGTAATCAGACAATGCCCCACAGACGTACCCACAGGCCAACCTGATCGGGACCACCCCTCATTGAGAGTCTCATCCTGGGTTGTGCCAAACTGACAATTACAGTTTACTGTTACCATGTCCAGATTGAGGGCCCCCCAAAATAACAGTGAACAGCCCAGAGCCATAAGTAAAAGTAAAGAGTCTTTATTCAAATAAACTTGAGCTTGGTCTCTTCATGTGTCTGATGAAGCCCTATGATCAGAGATCTCTGAGCCTGGGGGGTGGATAATGGTAGAAATTAGGGGTGAGGAGATTTTCAGGGTTCAGGACCCTGATTGGCTGACATTTGTCTAGGAGTATTTTTGGTAAAAAGGTAAATAGGTATGTGCTAGAACTAAAGGACATCTGATCATATCTATAATGGTTGGGAAGTTAGAGATTTCCTCCGGAACAGTTAGGTAGTTTCCCCTGGGATGCTGATTGGACCATTCCTGGGTGGTGCCACTTTGTGGCTTTTTCCAGGTAGTACCTGCCAAGTAAGCCTGATATGATAGCTGTGTGTGGGCCTCTAGGCCTGTCACGGTGGCTGTGTGGTCAAACTGTGTTGGACCCCTTACAGCTGTCATAGTGCCCATGTATCCCTCTGTCTTCTCACTTCATGTTCCCAGGCAATCTCCAACCTTCCTCCTGTCACTCTAAATTAATTTGATTTTGAGAATCTTATAAAAATGCCATCACACCAAGATGTACTCTTCTAAGATTCTACCAAGATTCTCTCACTCAGCATAACTATTTTGCAATCTAACCATTTGGGGACTATATTTAGACCTTTTTTAAAAAGATTTATTTATTTATTATGTATACTGTATACAGAAGAGGGTACCAGATGTCATCATAGATGGTTGTGAGCCACCATGTGGTTGCTGGGAATTGAACTCAGGACCTCTGGAAGAACAGTCAGTGCTCTTAACCTCTGAGCTATCTCTCCAGCCCTATATTTAAACCTTTTTTTTTAAAGCAAAAAATTTTAGCCTGGAATGATGATGCATAGCTGACTGTAGTCAGTCAGGTGTCTGAATCAGGAGAATCTCTGTAAGTTTGAAGTCAACCTGGGCTACCTGGTAAGTTTAAAGGTAGCCTGGGTTACACAGTAAGACTCTGTCTCAAAGAAAAAAATCCAAAACTACTAAAATTTAATTCATTAACATTTTAAAATATTTTTGCTCTCTAAGCTGAAATTTATAGTTAAAATATCAATAATTTTGCTTTTTAAATTATACTAAGGGGATGGAGGTTGGAAAAATGGGTGTAGTGCTGTGGAGTCATTAGGACATAAGTTCATATCTCCAGCACCCACATCAGAGCTGGTCACAGCAGGCTGGTCTGTAACCCTCACAATGGAAGGAAATGAGCCAAACAAACCCAGGGTTCACTGGGCAGACAGACAAACTAAAACAGCAAAGCTTGGGTTCAGTGAGAAACCCTGCTATAGCTGGATTTTTCTTTGGGCTGCCAGCTCACAAATAATGACATGGAGACTTATTGACTATGAGAGCTCAGCCTTAGCTTAGGCTTTCCCCGCCAGCTCTTATAGCTTAAACCAACCTGCTTTTGTTAACCTGCATTTTACCAGATAGCTTTTACTTTTATTTCATTCTGTATGTCTGATTCCCTCCATGTTTCATTGGTTTCTCCTCTATGCCTCAATTTTCTTCTCTAACTTCCTCTCTCTGACCTGGAGTCCCATCTGTATCTGCTGCCTGGCTATTGACTGTTCAGTTCTTTATTAAACCAGTCACAGAAATATATCTTCACACAGTACAAATATTCCACAATACCCTGCCTCGAAAATATGGTAGAGAGCAACAGAGGAAGATATTTAGCAATGATTTCTACATGTGTATGGCCAAATATGCACACTGGCCTACACACACACACACACACACACACACACACACACACACAAAGTGTCCTAAAAAAGGAGAAAGAAAAGGAAAGTAATTTGTGATACAATGCCAATGTTTTACTGTATGTGAGCTGTCCATTCTGGAAAACACAATAAAGTAATTAGATAGTTTAATCATTTTACAATGAATAAGCTCAAGATGCGTTAAAGCCATTTAACTAAATAGCATCCACACTTTCCTTATTATATTGTGTTGTATTTCGTATATTGCATTTGCCATAAAAACTCTTTACACCCTTGCCTCTGAATTCCCATGAGGAAGGGAGACATTTACACACAGCCTATTTCATCACCAGCAGTGCTGGTGACAGTGATGTGTTTTTCTAAGTCATGGCAACCTTCAATTAATTTATCAATAAAAGTTTAGCTTCCCCTCAATTTACATAGTAGTTGCATTCTTTTTTTAAAAAAGATTTATTTGTTATGTATACAGTATACAGAAGAGGGCACCAGTTGTCATCATAGATGGTTGTGAGTCACCATGTGGGTGCTGGGAACTGAACTCAGGTCCTCTGAAAGAACAGTCAGTGCCCCTAACCTCTGAGCCATCTCTCCAGCCCCAGTAGTTGCATTCTTTAAAAATCTGAAGAGTAACTACTGGAGAGATGGCTCAGTAGTTTACAGTGATTGCTGTGCTCTTGTAGAGGACCCAGGTTCAGTACCCAGCACCACCCAGCTTTAATTCACAACTTTAATTCAGTTCACAACCATCTTTAATTCCAGCTCTAACAGAGGTTCTGAACCTGTCTTTGAAGGTCAAATGACCCTTTCACAGGAGTTTCATATCAGATATCCTGAATATCAGATGTTACATACAATTTATAACAGTAACAAAATTACAACTGAAGTAGTAAAATAATTTTATAGTTGGAGGGGGTGTTACCAAAAGACAAGGAACTAAAGAGTCAAAGCATTAGGAAGGTTGAGAGCCGCTGTTCTGGAGGATATGGAAACTTGAACACGTACACACTTATAGGCAAACACTCATACACAAAAAATAAATAACATCTTTTTTAAAATTACAGAGTATTTTAAATCCATGTTTTAAAATTATTTGTATCTCCATACAAGTAAACTGCATACCATGTATCAAGTAATTATAAACGGAGTTGTCCTGCATTCACACTCACGTGATTAAATTCAGTGGATCACAAAGCCCAAAATTATGGAAGTAGGAGAACTTTGAGGGGAAGAAGTGTTGTGATATGTGTGCGTGTGTGTGTGTGTGTGTGTGTGTGTGTGTGTGTGTGTGTGTGTGTGTGTGTGTGTGTGTGTGTGTGTGTAGAGAGAGAGAGAGAGAGACCTTGGCAGATTTGAGCCAGGGGGCCCATGGCAGGTGAGAGACAGAAGCGCCATGCAGGCAGGGCTGCAGTCAGCACTGGTGGGAGCTGCAGAAAGAGACACAGCTTACAGGTGACGCCAATGTGGAAAGCTTTGTAATTAAGGGGATTAATTACAAAAGGAAAGGGAAGGCAGGCAGGAGCTGAGAGAAGGAGAAGAGAAAGAAGAGAAACACAGAGGACAGGTGCACGCTACCTCTAGCAAGAGGGAGGGAAGAGAGGGGAAGGGGTTTCCTCTGAAAGTGGGCTTTACGTAGGATGACGTCAGGACGCTGGACGTGCCGGGGTATTACTTGTTTATTGGCCAGGACTCCAGGAAGTGGGTCTGAATGCCGACGTGAACAAAGGGTTCAGAAGGAATAGGTGGGGGATAATGGGTCGTAAAGGGTATATGTAATTAAAACACATTAGACCCATTGTGAAATTATCAGAAAACAAAATCTCTCCTAAGTTTTGCTCTATTTTGTCTGCATAGTTCCAGACATAATTTGACTGTTTATTAACAACATTTATATGGTCATAAAATATAAAACCATGATCAGATTTAACTGACAGTTTAATGTAGTTATTTTGGCAGAAAGAGGAGTCATAAATAGAGAGTGATAGGAGGAACATCATCTCATATGAGGAAGCAGTAGATAAAGTTTGAAGTTGATGATTCAAGCCAATCATATATACATATCACACAGGAAAAATATGAGTAGTAAAGATGAAAGAAAACTAAAATACAGCTTAGGCCCCAGTACTTAAGGACATAACTACAGGAAATGAAGTCAGCATACCAGACATGCCTAGTGTAGCTCTCATTATAAAAGCTGAGAAATAGAATAATCATAATTGTCTAACAGCAGATGAATGGGTAAAAACATGTGGTATGTGTATACAATGGTATACTACTCTGTCATAAATAAGGATGTAATCCTGTCATTTGTGGTAATGCCAGCAAATTAAGAAGGCATTATGGTAAGCAACATAAAGCAAATGCATACAAACAAATACTATATGATTTCTCTTAGATGTGGAATCTAAAGCTGGTGTCACAGATACTTCTACCTAGTAAGATACTAGTTACCAAAGACTCAGGGGTGGGGGCAGGGCAGAAGGGAGGGAGAGGTCTCAGTTTTGAATTCCCATCACGGGGTTTGCATGCTGTCTTAGTTAGGATTTCTACTGCTATGATGAAACACTATGACCAAAAGCATCTTGGAGAGGAAAAGTTTATTTTCTCTTCCAGGTCACTGGGGAAGTTGGAAGCAGAAGCCTAGCAGGACAGAGACCTGGAGGCTGCAACTAAAGTGAAAGGCGTGGAGAAGTGCACAGAGAAGCCACTGGCTTGCTTTCACGGCCTGCTTTCTTGCTGTATCCAGGACCACCAGCCAAAGGATGGCCCCATCCACAGTGAGCTGGGCCCTCCTGCATCCATCAAGAAAATGTACCAAGTCAGATAGAGTGGTGCATCTAATCCCAGCACTGGTAGGTAGAGGCAGACAGATCTCTGTGAGTTCAAAGCCAGTCTGGTCTACATCTGAGTTCCTGGCTAGCCAAGGCTACATAGAGAGACTCTCTCAAATAGAAGAAAGAGAGGAGGGAGGAAGGGAAGGGAAAAAGGAGTAAAATTTAAAAAGAAAATGCACCGGGGCTGGAGAGATGGCTCAGCGGTTAAGAGCGCTGACTGTTCTTCCAGAGGACCTGAGTTCAATTCCCAGCAACCACATGGCAGCTCACAACTGTCTGTAATTCCAAGATCTGACACCCTTACACAGTTATACATGCAGGCAAAACATCAATTAAAAAAAAATAATAAAAATAAATATTTTTTTAAAAAAAGAAAATGCACCAAAGGCTTGCCCACAAGCCAGTCAGATGAGCACATTGTTTTTATTGGTGTTCCCTCTTCTGGAATGACTCTAGCTTGTGTTGGGCTGACAAGAAGCTAGCCAGCACACATGACAAGCACTTTAACCACTGAGCTATCCCACCAGCCCCTAAAATCCTAAATTAGATGTTTCTTAGCACACTTGTCACAAGGATGTGATAAATGTATGAATGATCAGTGAGTGTGCAATGATCAATGAGTGTGCCAGGAGCCCTACACGATGGAACACTGTGAAGGCAACCTTGACACAATATAGCTGTGGATGCAAAATCCAAAATACGCAGTTATTATATTCTCATTAAAATATACAAAATATATATGTATCTGTACATATAGTATCTTTTAAAAAAAAACTTTATTTATTTATTTGCCTTGGTGTTTGCCTGGAACTGGAACTACAGACAGTTGTTAGCTGCCATGTGGGTGCTGGGAATCGAACCCAGGTCCTCTAGAAGAGCAGAGGGTCCTCTTAACCGCTGAGCCATCTCTCCAGCCCCGTACATATAGTATCTTTGAGACAGAGTATCATTATGTAGCCTTGGCAGACCTGGAACTTGATATATAGACCAGGCTAACCTTGAAATTTCAGAGCTTCACCTGCCTCTGCCTATTGAGTGCTAGAATCCTAGGTATTGTAAGCACACCCAGTTTATGTGGTTCTAGGTAAAAACCTAAAAAAGTCACATGCCTTTAATCCTAGCGAGTGCCCTTGCCTGGGAGGGCACATGTAGAGGTCAGAGGTTGCCATGTCTTCCTCTATTAATCTCTACCTTATTATTTTTATTTTTTAGATAAGGTCTTGCCATGTAATCCTGGCTGGCCTAGAAATTGCTGTGTAGACCAGGCCTCAAACTCACAAAGATCCACCCACCTGTCTCTGCCTTCCAAGTCCTAGGCCTAAAGGTGTGCACTAGGAGACAAAGAGTGTATATAGATCTGGCTGGTGTCATCTGGTTTCTTTATGAGCCACTGCTAACTACCTAACATTTTAAGCTAATTGTGTGCATCTCAGGAAAAAGTAAAAACATTACAAGAAATTAATGGCTCTGGCAGAAGCAATCTAGAAACTTCCAAAGGCAAGTAAGGCTGTTCATTCTTTGCTAACTTTAATCAATGATTGCCTCTCCTTAGGGTGACTAGAAGACACACATCAGCTCCTCTATAAAGGGAAGCCAGAGCTGGGGCCATGCTGAGCCAGCACAGTGCTTGCCTAGCGCACAGGAAACCCTGGGTTTGATCTCCAGCATCGTGAAACACCATTAACCCAGGTGTACTGGTAGTGCTTAAAATCTCAGGACTTAGGAGGTAGGGGCTAGAAGATCAGAAGTTCAAGGTCATTCTTGGCCTCGGATCTAGGATGTAAGAGACGATGCCGTGGAAAGGGGTTGGGGAAGAGCAAAAAATCCATCTGATGGAAAAGACTTCAGAGGGTAAGGATGATAAACAACCCTCACAGACCCACTCTAAGCATTCTCTCTCCCTCCCTCCCTCCCTCCCTCTCTTTTTCTCTGTATGTCTGTCTATCTCTCTGTGTGTTATCTTTCTGTCTTTCTGCCTCTCTCTCTTCCCTCTATTCCTCTCTCTCTCCCCTCCCCGCCTTCTCTTTCCTTATTCACAATCTGCCAAGTCACCGGGAGCAGGAAGCAGCTTTCTCTATTATACAAACAACAAAGAGATGAGTGCTTTCGATAATGAGGACTGATAACTGTCCAGGACAGAGAAAGCCTCGGCCTCCCGAAAGCTTTAAATTACAACTCTGGTGGCACCAATCCAAGTTCCTAAAGTTCTAACTGGGACACAGAGAAGCCACAAAAGAAGAACATGTTTTTCTCAAACACAAAGAAGAATCTGGATTCAGATTAAACAAAGATTCTCGGCTACTGAAGCAGATGGGGTGAGGTGGGGAGGCACATTGGGATATCTTTCTCTTTAAATCTTGCTCTAAATTGCAGATCAGTTGTCTTACAAGTAGGGTAAAGGCTAGAAATTATCTCATGGTTTTTCAGTTTCTGATAGACAGTTTTATTTTGGTAGGGAAATAAAAATGCATGTGGTTGTGTGACATGGGTAAGTATATGACAAGCCGTACTCACAAAAGACTCAACTGCTCAGACCATAGTTCAGGGCCTTGTGGCCTGATCATCTCATGGTAGCCTTACCATAGCTGCAGACCTAGGTAGGGCCTAGGAAGAAAAATTGGGTCATGGTAATGTCACCTGAATCCAGGACTTGGTGAAAAACAGCCTGGTCCTATCTCACCATGTGTGGATTTTCAGTCTTGGACATCTCAATTTCTGCTTTGTAGACAAGGCTATGCTGTGGTCCAGATGCATTTCAAAAGCTCGCCCGTGCCCTTGGAGTGTGACAGACAATGTGGGGTAAGGGTAAAGGTGCAGATAATTAACTCCTGGTTCTCTTACTCAGCTGCAGACAACTCTGAACATCAAATGCAGCACCGTCACTCTCGATGGGACAAATAGAGGGTATCACAATAATATCACAGCCCAGTTTCCTCTTTGTGCAACACTGTCCAATCTCTTTCATGCACTTCCTCTTCCAGCCCCAGGCACGGATCTCAAGAACGCCCTGTAATGAGGGTCTTCGAATCAGCATAGGGAGGGAGGGCAGGAAAGGAACTAAAGAGGGGGCTCAGGGGTTAGGAGCAGTGACTGTTCGTGCAAAGACCCGAGGCCCATTCCCAGCACCCACACAACAGCTCAAAGCTGCCTGTAACTACAGTTCTAAGGGACCTGCTGCTCTCTTCTGACATCCATGGGTACCACATGCTCATGATGCCCAGAAATACACACACACACACACACACACACATGAAGAAAAGGAAGGAAAAGTTTCTCAGGAAGATCTTTAAGCCTGAAATTAACCACTTTTAAAGTCTTCCCAGATTTTGGTTGATATTTTTTTTTTCATTCTCTTTTGTGTTTGTTTGAGATAGGATCTCCCAAAGTCCAGGGTGGCCTCATATTCATTAATAGCCAAGGATGGCCTTAAATGCTGGGATTATAGGTGTGCATCACCACATCTGGCTTCTAATTGCTTTTCTTGTTTCTTTTTGTTGTTTTTCCTGTTGTTGACTACACAGTAAATAATTATGTAAAAAATCTAAGCCCGTATTTTATAACTCACATATTGGATAATGGAAAACAGCAATGTAAATAAATATTTTAGCATTAACAATAGAAACCTCATCCAACAAGAACCCCCACCAAGCAGATTTTGGAAGCTTTGAAGAGGAAAGAGTCACTAGCTCAAGAATTTTGAATTATTTCTATTTCTTGACCTTAGAGGTCACTGGAGACAGAGATTAAGCAAGAACTGAAGTCCTGTGAAGATACTTTTGGAATTCTGCTTAAAAAAAAAAAATAACAGAATTGTATATTTATGTTTCTTTGGGATAAATACCTCTGCTTTGGTTTTTTTTGTGTTTCTTAGATGTCACCCACCAAGATACTGAGAGTTACATGTTTGAAGATGTATTCTACAGAGCCCTTTGCTGCCTTCTGAGGACTGGCCCGGGTGCACACACAAACACAACCTTCTACCCAGGAATAATAAGCGCTTAAAGAGTAGGAACAGTGGGACCGGAGAAAGTGGCCTTTTGCCACTAGACTCAATTTGTTTTAAAGATTTATTTGTTTTTATATGCGTTGGTATTTTTGCCTGCATGTATGTCTGTGTGAAGATGTCAGAACTCCTGGAACCAGAGTTACAGATAGTTGTGAGCTGCCATGTGAGTGTTGGGAATCGAACCCCAGCCCCTGAGACAGCAACCAGTGCTCTCTTCACCAACGAGCCATACCCCAGCCACTGGGGTGTTTTATTTTATTTTATTTTATTTTTTGTTTGTTGGTTGGTATTTTGAGTCAGGATCTTTCTGTGTACTCATGGCTGTCCTGTTGACCATGGTAGGCCTGGCCTTTAATCCTAGCACTCGGGAGGCAGAGGCATGGCCTACCACACTCCATTTTGTAACTATTATTGTTTTGTTCATGTGTGTGGTATATGAGTGTGTGATACATGTATATGGGTGTGTCATTGTGCAGAGTCCAGGGCATGATACAGGTGTTCTCCAGCTTTCTCCACCTTATTGCCTAGAAATGGGTTCACTGAACCAGAGGTTGGGTGCCAGAATCAACCTGTCTTCACCCCTCAATGCTAGAATGGTATTATAATAAAAACCCAGAGCCAGATATTGAGGAATAGCTGAAATATCAGAGAGATAAAGAGCAAACTATAACCAATTCTTACCCAGCCAGCATCTCAGGCTGAACAGGGAAAATCCTATCTTCTTCACAGGTCCTCAGCCTCACTAGTTGCTCAGACAGAATGGCTGAATTTCTGCCTTCTCCTGCCTTGTATTTCTTTCCCAGCCCGACTATTTTACTTCTTGGTTCTACTGTCCTAGAGTTAGGACTACAGGTGTATGTTACTGCTGTACCTGTGTCACGAAACCCCCAAAGACACCAGGGAGCTGGATTCTGATGCAAACGCATGCGTGTCAGTTCATTTATTTATTTATTTTTGGACAGGTTTGAACCCTGGGCAGAAACCCTATGTTCCAAAGCAGCAGAGGAGTTCAGCCTCTGAGCTCAGGAATAAGAGAGTTTTTAAAGAAAAAAAATATGTAAATAGGGTGTTACACATCTCGGCATTTCAGAATTGGGTAAAAGGGTATGAGGTGGAGTAATTTTTTAAAAACCATTGGTTAAACTTTTGGAGCGAACCCAAGTTTTGAATCTACTGCCTAAACTTTCATAGCAAAAGCAAGTTTTAAACCTATTGGCTGTCAGGCACATTCTTGATATTTTTCTTAAACCTGGGGCTCTGCCCTCAGGCACTAAATGGTCTTTCCCTGAAATAAAGTTTTGTAATGGTAAATCTTTGCCTTCACATTATTACCACTGCCAGGCTGTTAGGCCTTGAACTCACAGAGATCCAGATGGAGCTCTGTTTCCTGAGTGATGAGATTAAAGGCATGAGTCACCACTCCCCGACCTTCATGGCTTGGCTGTGGGTGGCTCTGTCGTCTGATATTCCAGACTGTTTTTATTAAATATACAATATCTCACCACATTGGAGCTTCAGGCACACATAGCCGTGCCTGATTTTTCATATGGGTGCTGGGAATTCAAAGTTAGGTCCTTATGATCGCAGACCAAGAGATCCCTACCCACTGAGCCATCTACCCAGCTCCTGACATGTGAGTTTTAAGATGAACTTTTTTTTATAAACAGCACATGTTGAAAAGGTGAAGCAAAAGATATTTTTGTGGGGAATTGAAGTTTATTCTGCTTAAGAAAGATATCTCAGACTATGGCCAAGTCTCCCAAAGGACAGGGAGGTCATAGTCATTTCTTTTCTTGCTGTCATTAAACCCCTGACTGGAAGTAACTCAAAGGTGCCTCAGTGTGAGGTGACAACCCACTAGGGACAGGAAGGCGTGGTCGCAGATAGCTTTATGGTTGCAGGAACTATCACTGGGGGCCCTCACATCTCACATAGAACAGAAGGAGAGAGTAGACAGAATGCGTGACCAGGTCATGGTACCCAAGCTCTGCCCACCTCAGCTCACCTCTGTGACCCACTTCCTCCAGTGAGGGTCCACAGCCCTCCAAGACAACCTCATCAGCTGGAGACTCAAGTGTTCAAACATATGAGCTGATGGGTGTCAAGGCATTTCAAACTGCAATAAAGACTCATTTTTTAATGGTATATACATCTATCTTCCTGATGGTTTATCCCGGGAGGCTGGGACTTTAAGAACAATCTGTAAAAAAATAAATGAAGAAATAAAAACGAAGCAAAACCTGCCTGTCATTTTGTGGCTCAGACTGTACTGTGCCTCCTCCTTGGCTACACAAAGACCTTCCAAGAACTCCCTGTTTGACGGTCAATGGCACGGCCACTGGTATAGCTCATGGGACAGGAGTCTTTCTCAGAGTTCATTTGAGTCCCCTCCACTCTTCCTCCCAACACAGACTCAGTTCCAGGGTAGTGTGGCACATGCCATTAATTCCAGAACTTAGAAAGCAGAGGCAGGCAGCAGATTTTGTGTGTTCGAGGCCAGTTTGATCTACATGGTATGTTCCAAGCCAGACAAGGCTACATATTGAGACCCTGACTCAAAAACAAAAGCTTCTCAGTATTGCCCTTGGCTCCTATAGAATGAATTATATTTGGTATTATAATAAAAACTCAGAGTCAGACACTGGGAAAAAGCTGGAATATCAGAGAGATAGAATAACAAACCACAGCCACCTCTCACCTGCCAACTCCTCAGGCCTCTCTCTACAAAACCCAACTTCTGTCTCCTCAGCCCACCAAGGACGTGTCTGAGAAAGCTGAAAGAGCCCTCTTCTCTTCCTCTGCCCAGCTCTCTTAACTTCCTTTTCCCACATACCTAAAGCTAGGATTAAAGGTGTGGGTCACCGCTCCCTGTCCTGGCTTGGCTCTCTGATATTCCAGTTTTATTAACTATATATCACCCCAGCCCCTGTGTTCTTTGTATCTGCCTATTTCCAGTTCCAGTGCCAAACCTCACCACTCTAAAGGTGCTAAGTTTTCTTAGCAAAACTATCAGAACAGGGTTTAGATGTTTATTTTATCTTCTGTGCATGAGTATCTTGCCTGCATGTATGTATGCATGTATACTATGTACGTGCCTGATACTCAAGAAGGGTCCCTTGGAACCTGGGTTACTGATGGTTGTGAGCTACCATGTATGTGCTGCGAACCAAACCAAGGTTCTCTGCAAGAGCAGCCATTGATAGTAACCACTTAGAATTCTCCCCAGAATGTTTATTAAGTTTCAGAAAGTCTATGAGAAAGTTCCCGTCTATCTTCCTTTTTAAAATTTTATTTTATTGAGATATGTTATAATGTGGTCCAGGCTGGCCTTGAAATCACTACATAGATACATAGCTTGAACTGCCTTTAGCTCCTAGTTACACCCCCTACTCCTCCCCACCCCCACCCCATCCCCAAATTCCAACATGACATCTAGCCAGAGTACATTTATCAACACTACAAAATAGCAATAAAATAATACTAGTCACTAAATTACAGGATCTTTTAGAACTTAGGGACTGGAGAGATGGCTCAGCAGTTAAGGGCGTTGGTTGCTCCTCCAGAGGACCTGGGTTCAATTCCCAGCACCCACATGTCATCTCATGCCTGTCCGTTCACAGGGAAGTCCAAAGGCTTCTGACATCCCCACACAGACATATATGAAAAACACCAATGCACATAAAATAAGAATAAATTACATATTTTTTTAAAAAAATTAACTTTGCCAATTGTCTACTATTGCCTAGTTTCTAAAGCTATCTTTTGAGAAAGCTTTCTACTAACTTCATGCTAAGGGATTATTTTTGACTTCTAGGGTTCTGAATATAAGCAAAAGAAATGACAAGGGGGAAATTTAGAAACTATAGTAAGACATACACAAAGAGAATAAAATACACCCACATCTGACCAAAGATATAACTAACTACTCATTTATTGGGTGGTGTCAGCATTATCCAGTGTGGATTTCTTAGGAAAAGAAAAAGTCAAGATGAGAAGTCATCCTGTGTTTTAAGGAATTTATGAGACAGGGCAGCCAATGTGTAAACTCCGAGTCCCAATTTAAATATGCTGTAAAAAAAAAAAAACTAATAGAATCTATAATCTGTGAACTATAAATATTTATATGGTAACACAAAAAGTTAGTTTTTAAATTTGGCAATGGTACTATGCATATGTAAGAAATATTTATTTTAAATATTATTTTATTTACTTATTTACTTGGAGATGCGTGAGCAAGTGCTATAAGGTGAGTGCGGAAGCCAGAGGTGAGTGCGGAAGGGAAGCCGGAGGTGAGTGAGGAAGCCGGAGGACAGCTTTAGAGCTGCTGCTGCTTTCCTTCTATTGTGTGGGTCCTGGGAATCGAACTCAGGCCGTCAGGCTTCTTGGCCAACCCTCATGCCTGCTGAGCTGTCTTGTGGGCCCGTAAGCATCGTGGAAATATTTACAGGAGCCGTGACTACTTCAGAGTCATGGGGGTGGGGTAGGGAGGGAGGAGGTGACACACGAGCTGACAATGACATTTGAGTGTGTCTATAATTTTTCCATTACAAATTGAGTAATCCTTTCTTGTTTCTCATCAATGAAGTCCCATTTTTATATAGCCTATTAACTTTCTACCTAGACAGTTTCATGTATGTATATAATGTACTCTGGCTATCCCCCACACACATACACTGACATCACATTTTGATATATCTGTTAGACAAACGTTTACTGATCGTGTTATCTGGGACTCAGTGAACTTGGTGGCTCTTATCTTCTCAAGGCTTGCAACTTCATTCAAAAGAGTATTCTTTTTTAAGACTTATTTTGTAAAATGCATGCATATGTGTGTGTATGTATGTGCACATGCATGTGATTGGCTAGAAGAGGGTGTCAAATCCTTTGGAGCTGGAGTCCCAGGCAATTGTGAGCTGCATGGACTATTCCTTTATATAAGGGTATAAGCATATAACTAATTACTTGAGAATTTCATACAGTATTTTTTCATAGTATTCTCCATCCCTCTTTCTACCTCCTTTCAGATTAATCCACATCTCCATACCCTTCCAACTGGGTAAGGGGCATCATCAACCAACTGGAAACCACATCCTTAAGGACCTCCCACCCAGAAGCTGTTAGCTGTCCACAGCTCCTCAGTCAGGGGTAGGGGATCCCTTAAGCTCCATGCTGGAATGATTGACTGGCTGGATCTTATAAAGGTCTTGTGCAGGCAACCACAGGCACTGTGAAGTCCTGAGTACAATGGTCCTGTCATATCCAGAAGACATTGTTTCACACCAGTTCTTTCCGGCCTCTGGTTTATCATCCTTCCATCCTCTCTTCCATGAAGTCTTGTGGGAGTGTGTGTGACATAGACTGCCAGTTTGTGAGCGAGCATCACTCCCTTTGTACTTTTATCAACCATTTCTGATTCCTATTAACCACCTTTCACTTCACAAAGAAACACAGGAGGTTATTCTTTCAGAAGAAAAAAAAAGGGCAAGTCAGGGCAATCTGTAACAATGTATTTAATCAGCTATCATCAAATTCCACAGAGTGTAATTTAGACACGGTTTCCTGGGTGGTCAGGTGAGGAGCAGTTGGGTAGGAGGGGCAGAGGCTGCAGCAGTCATGTGAAGGCTGAGCTGGCTGAAAGGAAGTTCAAGGCAGGCAAGGAAAGTTGAGTGAGGAAAATTCCCCAGAAGACTAATTACTCCAGCTTTCATGGAGGGCAGGAGAGGCTAACCTGAGGTGAGTGTACCACCCACTAGGTTAATGATTCTTTGTGTTGGAGTGCCAGTGGGTGACAAATGATGCTGGCTACCTTGTTCACATGTGCTCATTGTCATAATTATAAACCCCAGGGAGTACTATTTACCCTACAGCAGGCTGACTGAGTAAAAGATGTCTCCCAAGCCTGTCACCAAATCACAGAACCGTCTGTGGTTCATGGAGTGTTGGGGTCTTCTTGGAGTGTCTGAGTTACTGTTTGGATTGACAAGGTCATGTTTCACCTGAGTGATGTCCAGAAGCTCACTGTCCTTTCTTAAAGGAGCACAACTGACCATGAGTTATGAAACATAGTTAAGGAATCTAAGAAAGAAATCTACAGTACAAAAGCCCTTCCTCAAGATCTTGTCCACCTGCCTGCAACTGCTGTACTGCATCTTACACTTGTTCCAGTCAGTAGCTGCCTTACAGGTGTGAACATTCCTGCACAAGACACACTGTTGAAGTCTGTTATCTATGTTTAGGGTGTGTGTGTGTGTGTGTGTGTGTGTGTGTGTGTGTGTGTGTGCCTGAGGAGAGCAGAAGTAAGCATTGCCTTCCAGGTGGTTATGAACCATGTGTCGTGGATACTGGGAGCTGAACGTGGGTTCCCTGGAGGAGCAGAAAACTGCTCTAAACTCTGGTCAAAGCTGAGACTCCCTCTCACCCAAGTTTGCTGTTTATTTTAATATGAATAGCCTATCTTTAAGGGGAGAAACAGAGATCCCTGGGAAGAAAAAGTGTGGTGTAAAATAATTAACACCCTGCCTGGTCTACAACAAAAAGCCTCCTGTATCAAGACCAGCAGGGGTCAGCAGGCCCGTCAGGGAAACTTCACAGCAGCCCAGCCTTGAATGTGCCAAGCAGCAGGCCTGGCGGTCCCCAGGAGTGACAGCACATGGGAGGGCCCCCATGCTCACATCCGGGTGGTAGTGGGTGAGGTTATGCAAGATCGTATGAAGCACACGAGACTGGCCCTGGAGCTGGCAGGAGGGCAGAGACTCTCACAGCCACGCAGGATATCGATCACCCAGTCTCTACTCACAGTCCCCTCACCCCACCCCACCCGCAAAGGCCTCCCACTGCTGGATGAAGAATGCTACGCCCGCCCTGGCCCGGGACCCATCCTGCGCTGCAGGTCTGCAGGACCCACCCAGCCTGTTCCAGTGGGGGTTACAAGAGTGACGTCTTCTACCGCGAGTCTCTGACACAGTTTTCTGATGCGCAAGTGACTCACAGCCGGTGCGCCCTCGCGCGGGCGCCCTGAGCTCCCTCGGTGGAGCTGGCTGAACTGGAGGAGAATTCAGAGCACAGTAGCAGATGTTTCAGTTTACACTCGCCGTTTAGATATGCTTGTTCAGAAGTACACAGTAGATGCCAAAAGAATCTAGTTTGCTCATCCTCCCTCCCTCCCTTCTTTCCTTCCGTCTTTATTTCTTTTTATCTACTTTACTCTTCTAAGCCAGTCTATGAAGTCAAAACTGGCCTTGAACGCCCAGCAACTCTCCAGCCTCAGTTCATCAAGTGCTGAGTTACAGGAGTGTACCACCGTGGCTGGCCACCTGTTCCTGTTGACAAACTCTTACACAAACGCTATTCAGTATGTAAGGTGATGCTCACCACCAAAGCTTGTAGTTGAGGCACCTCGTCCAGAACAGGTTTTCTACCCCAACAAGATGGTATCACTAGGATTTCTCATTACAGACTTCTCCGCCCTGTCTGCATTGCTCAGACTGACCAGACTGACATCATCAGAGGTCATCTCCTGGGCCATCCACCGTCTAGCTGGTTACTCCACCACCCTTACTGTGAGCAAGAAACTCCTCAACATTCTAACACCATGATTCTGAACGTAAGATGAATATTACAAAACCAATTTTATTGTTTTATTTTGTTTTTGTCAAGACAGGATTTCTCTGTCCTGGAACTCGTTCTGTAGACCAGGCTGGCCTTGAACTCACAAAGATCCACCAGCCTCTGCCTCCCGGGTGCTGGGACTAAGGGTGTATGCCACTATTGCCAGGCTATGAAATAGTTTTTAAATGATTTCATTTGAGAGGTGACTGAGAGCATGGCTCTGAGTTTGAGTCTTGACATCAGTTACTACTAGTCTGTGATCTTGAAGGTATTTTTTGTATGCTTCAGGTCCTCACCTACTACCTGGAAATAACAGCCTCCTCAAGGGACTCTGTGCCTTTCTTTAAGACCAGGTTTCAGGTACCCGAGGCTGTCTCACACTCACTAAGTAGCCAAGGATAACCTTGAACTGATCTTCCTGTCTTCTCCTTCTGAGACTGGGATTACAAATTCGTGCCACCACACCCGGTGTATGTGGCACTGGCAGTTGAATCCATGCTATGAAAGTTCTTTACTGACCTAGTCACAACCACAGCCTCTGTTGTTCACTGTAAATGAGACTGTACTCCTGGGCAGTACAGAACATCTGATGTGAACTCAAACCTTAAATTAGCACTTACCGTTTGGGGGGCTGGGGTGAGTTACCTCTTTCCTCTGTGCCTCCAGGGTATTATCTATAAAATGGGTTGGAGGAGCTTACTCATGAAATCCCAGCACTTGAAATGTTGAAGCAGGAAGGCTTCTGTGAGTTCAAAGACAAACTGGGGGTTACACTGTGAGTCCCAGATCAGTCTGAGCTACAGAGTGAGGCTTTCTCTCATACAATACAAAGTAAGAATCTCATCAGGTATTTATGGGATTAAATGAGATATGTCTATCCTGCTTAGACACAGTGAAGACTCAATAATGTTAGTCCTTTTTTTTTTTTTTTTCCTGGTCATTTGAGACAAGGTCCTATGTAGACCAGGCTAGTCTCAAACATATTATGTAGCTGAGGCTAGCCTTGAGTTCCTGTTCTTCTTGCCTCCACTGGCCAAGCACTGGGACTACAGATGGGTGCCACAAATGAGTCTTTTAAATCTTTACAGGTGTTTGTTCTTTTTAGCTTCTGCTGTTCAGAAGATTGTTTGATTTTATCTTGAGCTTTAGACTCCTAGGTAAACAGTCTTCTTATGTTTGCTCATCTGTTGATATTTGTCTCTTGTGAATGATATGTGACCCTGCCACCACCTTAGAAGGAAGATGTCCTCACCTTGAGTTTATGGACAAGGATACACAGGCTCAGGGTGGTTATTCTACTTAGCAGATATGACTGTGAGTAGGGCCAGGGTATACAGAGATCCTTCCTCCAAGCCCTGGGCTTTGTCTGTTTACAACAGCACGGCTTCCTTAGTGAAACCTCTAAATGGGGAAGCATTGCAATGTCAAACACTGCATCCTGCTTTTTAAAGTAGGTTCTGAGACTTGAACTCAGATTGCCATGCCAGCTCTGCCAGTGCTTTGGACACTAAACCATTTTCTCAGCTCCTATGCACATTTTATTATCCTTTGCTGGATATCTTTGCAGGTTTATTTGTCTTTCCTTTTTCAAGACAGGGTCTCATTGTGTAACTCTAGCTGGACTGAAACGTACTGTGTCAACCGGGCTAGCCTTGAGCTCACAATGATCCTCCTGCCTCTGCCACCCAAGTACTGAGATTAAAGGCATGTGACACTGTGCCTGGCCTTAGTTTTTGCATTTTTTCAGGTTATAACAACTTCCTATCCAGACCTCAAAATTTCAAGAAAACTAAAAGAACTCTACCTAGATTTCTAGAAACCTGCCTAACAACTAGTCTTCGTGGTTTCTCAGTGGCTCGTTAGCTAATGCTTCTAGAGCAATGCTGTGTCATTTGATTCCCAAGGGGTTCTTAACCCAGAGGTTGAGAACCTCTGTCCCAGAAGGAAAGCCAGAGTGGGCCCCCGGAGGCAGCCGAAAGTTCACCCCAAGCTGTCCCCAACACCTGACATAGCTCTTTCCAAATGGTCCTCCATGTTGTGACATAACTCATTTGTCATACTTTTTTCTCTGACAGACTGTGAGTTCTGGAAAACTCAAGATAGAGCCTAATACATGCATTCCCTAAGAATGTCATCACCCTTTCGGTTTCTATCTGAGCCGGGCATGGTGGCAAACATCTATA
Source organism: Sigmodon hispidus (assembly GCA_004025045.1). NCBI lineage: Eukaryota > Metazoa > Chordata > Mammalia > Rodentia > Cricetidae > Sigmodon > Sigmodon hispidus. The sequence goes on along the minus strand of PVIH01011090.1, from coordinate 25,088 downwards.
ACCCTAGTACTTGGGAACCTGAAGCAAGAGAGTCGTTGGAGTTTGAGACCAGCTTGGGCTATGCAGTGAGAGCCTTGTCTAATTTCCTTCTCTGTTGCTGTAATAAAACACTGACCAAAAGCAATTTGGGGAGAAAGAAGTTTATTTTATCCTACACATTAGTTCCTCACTGAGGGAATCTCGGGCAGACACTCAAGGCAGGAACACTGCTCTCTCTGATTAGTTTCCTGTGGCTTGTTCAGTTGGCTGTCTCAAATAACCCAGACCCACCTGCTTAGGGATGACATCACCCACCGTGGGCTGGGCCCTCCTACATTAATTAACAAGAAAGTACCTCCACATGCCTATTAGTCAATCTGATGGACGCAGGTTTTTTTTTTTTTTTTTTTTTTTTTTTTTTTTTTTTTTTTTTTTTTTTTTTTTTTTTTTTTTTTTTTTTTTTTTTAATATTGATATTTATGTGTACCGGTACATACACGTTGCTGAGCTCTATGTACATGTAGTACCCACAGAGACCAGAAGGGGGAGTCAAATCCTCTGAAACTGAAGTTAAAGGCAGTTGGTAGTTACTTCTAAGTGCTGGGAGCCAAATCCAGGTCCTTTGGAAGAGCAGCCAACCCTTAACTGCTGAGTCATCTCTCCTAAGATTTGAGCACCACTCCTGGATTTTGGTATCGGTAGGGGTTTCTAGAGCCAATCCTCATGACACTGAAGGATGCTCAGAGAGCTTGATCGGCAGGCTTCACACGCCTAATGAGAAAAGAACTCAAGCTTGAGAGCATATGTCTGTTCAACATGGAACAAGGGGACTTTGGCCTCTGTGTTTCCCGCCTGTGGCAGAGGCAGAGCAGCTGAAGAAGTGGCTGACATCTCAGGGGAGGCCCTGGATGAGAAGAAACATGAGCAGGCAGCTTCCTTCCTACATGAATCATTGATTTCTTCTCTTTCTTTTTTTGCCTCTGTGGTGGGGGCTCCTTTCTGGGTGTATTCTTCAGACGCCTGGCAATCCTGGCCTGACTCATGCCCAGGAGCTGTCTCCCAGTCCCTGGCTATCCAATGTCAGAGATCAGCAAAGCCTTCCATGTGACCACCCCACCAATTGGCACCTGTCTGCCCAGCACACTGCAGCCACATTTCCAGTGAGTGGCTTTGATGGCGATCAGCCAAGGCAGGGCCATGGTTCTCACTAGGCCAGTCGCTGAAGCTGGGCCACAGTGCCCGTGCTCCTGGCGTGTGTCCGGCCCCAAAGGCCAAGTGTTTCCATTCAGCTTGGCAGTTCTAAAGGCTCCCTGTTCCTCTATCCCTGTTCCACGTTGTCCCTTTACAGAAAGCCGACCTTAAGCAGAGCCATTTGCACTGGTGTTGATTTCTAAATACCAACAGCCCCCGTCATTTCAACAGACTGGGTAGGCAGCCTCAGAACACCTGTTGGCTTCCATGCTCAGGACTATTTTAAAGAGTCCTAGTATGCTTTTGGTTGGTTGCTTTGACAAAATATTTCACCCAAAAGTAACTCAGAGAAGAAAAGGGCCTGTTTCTTATAATTCTCATGTCACACTCCATCATTGAGAGAAGTCAGACAGGAACCTGCAGACAGAAACCCTGGAGAAACCTAATTTCTGACTCCCTCTCAGGCCCATGTTTGGCTACCTTTCCCCCTTTTTAAAGCCTAACAGGCACTAACGGTCTTTTAATTAATTAATTTAATTTTTTAGAAACGTGTACGGGATCCCCTGGGATAGAAATTTCAGATGGTTGTGAGTATCCTGATAGGAACCAGGGTCCTTTGGAAAAGTAGCCCTTAATTGCTGAGCCATTTCTCCAGACCCGTAGCTAGCTTTGCAAATATTCTACTTCCACTTGCCTTGGGGGGTACCTCCCATCGTGGCTGGGCCCTCCTAAACCAGCTAATACTCAAGACAAAGGCCACGTGCTCTAGACAGTTTGTCAAAGTCTTTTTCTCACATGACCTTAGACAACTTAATGTCAAGTTGACCATTAAGGCTGATTAGGACAAAAGGGTTGATTAGAATTGAAATTCATTTTCCTGTCGTATTTGATTCTAAACAATTACTAAGACCCGTGGACGAGCCCTAGAAACCACCAGTCACATGCTGGGCCCTGCAGAAAAGACAGTAGCACGTCATTGTGTCACTTGAGGAAATGCATTCACAACTACAGAAAGCAGAGGAGGCATCAGGGACTCTGAGGTGGGATCAGAGAAGCTTCCGAGGCCACTAGTAATAACTGTTTTTCTTTTGCAATGGTCTGTATAATCCAGCGGTAGCAACAGCATTGGTTGAGACCCTTCAGTATACCATATGCTGGACTCTAATATGTGGTCTCTAATTCAACCCTCCAATGATGCCACAGCATTTACACTGTCATTGTTCCTATTTTACAGAAAAGGAAACTGAGACTCAGAACGTAGGTCCATCTATGCTCAAAAAACCCACAAGTAGTACCAGCAGCCTGAGAACCCCTCTAGACACTATCTCAAGTTGAAAGCTACAAAACCAAAGAAAATTAAACCACAGAATGGGGGGGCAAAAAAACCCCAAAAACCAAAACTTCAGAACCCCATCCTGCTTCAATAGAGCATCTCAGCCCCTGCCCAGCCCACCAAGGTCAATTTAATGTGTTTGACCCAGAGTTCTAACCCTTCTGAAGCCCAAAGAATGAATCTGTTTCCTGACCATCACATCATGACCTCTTTCTCCCAACTAAGGGTGTAACTTAGCATAGAATATTCACCTGGCATACACGAAGATCTGGGTTCAATGCCTGGAGTGGCATTGAATAAGCAAATAAAAGATTTAATTAAATAAAATGGGTAGTAGGAACTCTACATCTCAAGAACCATTTTCAGCTGGGGACTGAATAAAAAAACAGAAATAAAAAGAAAAAGAAACATTGCTGGCCCCAGGCTTCAGCACCAAATGAATAGAATAAAAAGAAAAGAAGAAAGGCCATGATTTCTCCTGGGTATGGCGAAGGTGAAGGTTTATTATAGATGTGTGGGAGGGCATAGGTTTATTATAGAGCATAACCAGAGGCAAGGACAGCTGGGAAAGTCCAAAGTGGTCATGACCAGGCTGAGCTGGGCCTTGTGGGGAGAAGGGGAGAGAAAAAGACAGGAGAGAGAGCAGAACCAGGTGCAGCACCCAGGAGGCCAAGGAGTAGAAAGAGGATGGGTAACCAAGATGGTTGGATCATATAGGGAAGCGCAACCCAAGCCCTGGGCTGGAGAGTTAGTTCACTGTAGGAAGCACTGTATGCCAGCCTGAAGGATCTTGTAACAGGTCGGGTCTGAAGAATGGGGGAGAATCTGGAGAACCTGGCTGTCAGTGTCCGATTTGGTATGTTAAATAGGCACTTCAGCCATTTGCCCCAGGTTTGAAACCTAACAGGGTACCATTTCCAGGAATTGGAGTGTGCTCACAAGGACTCCAAAACCACAGGCCACCATGGGATTTACCCACACAACTGACAAGCAAGTGCAAAGTCAAAACCTTAGCAAAAAACCATGGCATCCTTTCTCATCGACAGCTCATGGAAGGGTCAATCCAGGGCAGCCCATGTGCCCTTGATTCTCAAGATAGGCTGATTTGGAAGCAAAGCTGTTATTGAGATGCCATGAGTTCAATTATTAAATGGAGCCAAGACTGGGCTTTATTTGGAGGGCAGGGACCCCCTCCAGCCAGTCCTGACCAGGCTGTGAAGGGAGTTATTGAAGCTGCTGGTTTTCTGCTCTTATTAGCGCCTCCTAATAACAGCGTCTTCCTGGAAAAGGCCAAAGTTAGCCTTTCATTCTGGCTCTTCACACAAAGGCCTTCCCAGCAGCTGGCAGAGAGGGGAGGGCGGGGCAAGTTCGCTTTATTGGTTCCCAGCTTGAGGCTAACTCCCTGCAAGCACGACACTTTTCCAGACCACTGCTGTCAACATCCCCTCATCCCTTCCCTGCTTTGCAGCTTCTCTGGCCTTCTAGAACATCAGTCATACCCATAATGCCTTGTTTGTTCCGTGACCCCTCGAGAAGTGAATGAGCACTGTCTGCCTAACCAGATATTTGGGGGGAAAGCACACACACACACACACACACACACACACACACACACACACACACGGACCAGACTAAGTTGTATCTCGGTTGGCAGAGTCCTTGCCTGGCTATTATGTGACAGACTTTTCATGGGAAGACACAACACAATCATCTACGGACCCCAGAAAGGGAGGCTTCAGCCAGAGACTTATCAAAGTAACAATTGGCCCAGTGTCCAATTTGGTAAACTAGTGGGTTTTTACTGAAGTCACTAATAAGACTATGTGTCACCAGAAAGTCCACCATAGCATGGGTGACACATCCCAAAACTGCAACCCCAGGGTTGTCTGTGCAGCCTCCAGGCAACCCTGCAGCCCTAACATCTCTTTCTGCAGTTGCGCAGATCAGTCTCCACCTCCACCAGCTGCTCACTCCCTGCCGTACTGTTGGCAGCCGGTCTTTAGAAATCTTCCCAGCTTCTGTGCTCCTGGACATGTGGCCTTCCCTTCTGCTCGGAGGGCATGTTGTCACTTTATTTTTTTTTTAAGATTTATTTATTTATTATGTATACAGTATACAGAAGAAGGTATCAGATGTCATCATAGATGGCCGTGAGCCACCATGTGGTTGCTGGGAATTGAACTCAGGACCCCTGAAAGAACAGTCAGTGCTCTTAACCTCTGAGCCATCTCTCTAGCCCCCCCTTTTAAAATATTTTTATTATATTAAATACATTGGTGTTTTGCTTGCATGTCTGTGAGGGTGCCAGATCTTGAAGTTAGAGACAGTTGTGAGCTGCCATGTGAGTGCTGGGAATTGAACCGGGGTCCTCTGGAAGAGCAGTCAGTGCTCCTAACCTCTGAGTCATCTCTCCAGCCCCCCCCTTTTTAAATATTTTTATTATATTAAATACATTGGTGTTTTGCTTGCATGTCTGTGAGGGTGCCAGATCTTGAAGTTAGAGACAGTTGTGAGCTGCCATGTGAGTGCTGGGAATTGAACCGGGGTCCTCTGGAAGAGCAGTCAGTGCTCCTAACCACTGAGCCATCTCTCCAGCCCCATGTTGTCACTTTATTACCATGTTCCTTTAGCAGAATAATAGTAGTAGGTTCCCCAGGACACACCATGCCCTGCCGACTTCTCCTGCAGGAAGTAGAAAGAGGAACAGGCATTGGTGCCTAGCTAGTTTTTTGGTTTTTGTTTTTGTTTTTTTTGTTTTGCTTTGTTTTGTTTTTGTTAAAGTCTGGGCCACATTCAAGGTGTGCCTACCTCCCACCAAGTTAATCTTCTTTGGAAAAGTTCTGTCTCTCTGCCTCCATCTACCTGTCTCTGCCTGTGTCTTTTCTCTGTCTCTGTATCCCTCTCATATTACACACACACACACACACAATGTACTTCATTAACGCCCAAGTTATTTGTTAATTTTCTTATTTTTTAAATTTTGTATGTCTGTGTTTTAAGATTTGTTTTATTGTATGTGCATGTCTGGTCTGCCTGTATATATGTCCATGCATCATGTGTGGGCCTGGTACCCATGGAGGTTAGAAAAGGGCATTGGATCCCCTGGAACTGGAGTAAATTGTAAATGGTTGTAAATTGCTATGTGGGTTCTGGGAAGTGAGCTCTGGTCCTGTGCAAGAGCATGTGCTTAACATGGACGATCTCTCCAGCCCCTGACAAGTTAGGTTTGTCTGTCTGTCTATCTATTGCCTACTTGCTTGAGCTTCAGGCTTGTTTATCTGTTGATGGAACATTTGTTCATGAGGTCTGAACTGATCTCACCAACCTGTGAAAACATTTATGATGATTACTTTTGATTATCAACAACTAAGGCTTGCATGATTATTTATACCTTTAATCCCAATACTCAGGAGGCAAAAACAGGTAGATCTCTGTGAGTTTAAGGCCAGAGTGTTCTATACAGTGAGTTCCACATCAACTAGGGCTATCCAGGGAGAATCTGCCTAAAAACAAACAACAAAAGCAGGGCTGTAGACCTGGTGGTTCACAAGCACCTGTAACTCCCATTCTAGGGGTCTGACGCCCTCTACAGGCCTCCATGGATATTGCACCCACATGTTCATAGCCACAGACACACATAAATTTTAAAGGTAATATCTTGAAAAAGAAAGAAATTGTCATAAAGAAATGTCCAAAACACCTCAGTTGCTGCAGCCACTGCACTTCCCTGCCCACTGGATCCTGCTGGCATTCCATGAACATGCATGAGCAGTAGCTGGCGTGGTTAACCTCAGAGATTACTTCTGTGTTCTCTTTTACCCTGGTTTCCATGACTACCCAAAACACCTGGAAATAAATGTCTTTTTTAGGGTTGGAATCATAGTCCAGGCTGAACTCTCAATTGCCCCTCTTAACTCTTCTATGATGCTGCTGAATTCCTTTACCTGAGACAGGTGACATTAGTCTCATTGCAAGGACTGTCCACTATCCTTTCTCTTTATATTCTGAGCACAGAATTTGCTGCTGTTGCTCATGATCCTCATCCTTGACCTCCACTATGCATTACTCGGCAGATATGGAGCATGCTGGAGGATGGGAGGGGGCTTCTAAAGGCCTGACCAGTTGGTATGAAACATCTGAAATGTACTGACTGGGGCTGGACTGGGAAGGAAGGAATATTATCAAAACATAATATGAAATTCTCAAGGAGTGAATAAAGACATTGTCTTTTTTAAAAGTACTGATTGAGTGTGTTAATATATTGTATATTTAACAAAATTTGTCTGGAATATCAGAATACAGAATCACCCATAGCCAAACCATGAAGGTCAGGGAATGATGACCCATGCCTTTAATCCCATCACTCGGGAAACAGAGATCCATTCGGAACTCTGTGAGTTCCAGGCCTAGCAGCCAGGCAGTGGTAGTTCACACCTTTAATCCTAGTTCTAGCAGAGTTGAATCAGGAAGTAAAATAGCTGAGCAGAGAGAAAAAAAAAAAAGGCAGGAGAAGGCAGAAATTCAGCCATTCTGTCTGAGCAACCAGTCAGGCTGAGGACCTGTGAAGAAGATAGGATTTACCCTGTTCGGCCTGAAAAGCTGGTTGAGTGAGAATTGACTGTGGTTTATTTTCTCTCTCTGATATTCCAGCTTTTCCACAATATTTGGCTCTGGGTTTTTATTATAATACTAAATAGAATCCGTGTGATAATTGAGGGCAGAATATAAAGTAGCAGCATTGAAAGCAGCTGAGGAAGGAAGTCGTCATTCTGTCCCCAAGTGGCCAGTCTACCTGAATTTTCTGTAGCTCAGCTCAAGCATAGACACCACATGCTTGAGTTAGGAAGTGACCTGATACAGGCTGGTAGGGAGGGCAAGTTATGGGTCACTGACAAGGATGTAGCTGAAACAATTGCCATCAGGTCCAGGGCTGGGTAAGGAACAGAGGAGAGTCACTGTCCCGCCATAGTCAAACTGCAGGAAAACCAGTCAGGACCTTGACAGGAGTAAACATGGGTTACCCAGGAAAGGCAAGTTCCAGATGAGGAGACTAATACAGCTTCATTTAGGTGCATTTGGATTCAGTGCACTCAGCAGCTACATAGTAACTTAAAGGCTGACCCAGGCCACCTGACACCATGTTTCAATAAGGTAACGCACATTTTTGTTACCTTTTTATTCAAAATAAAATTTTTGTTACCTATTTTATTCAAAAACAAAAACACATTTTTAAAAAAGAACGCTCCCTACATCCTTTAGTGCCTTCCCATTCTTCCTCCTCAAGATTGTTATTCTGTCAGCTATCCCCTTTTGCCTGGCCCACACAGTGTGTTCTTACGACCTAACCCTAACCCTAACCCTAACCCTTTCCATTAGTGTAAGAAGCATCTCAGACCTTGGCTGATGTAGGCTGCAAGCCGAGCATGCATGAAGTCCTGAGTTCCATCTCCAGAATCCCACATAGACTGGACCTGGAAGCCCACGCCTGTCATCTCAGCCCTCTAGAGCTGGAAGAGGGAAGATCGGAAGTTCAAGGCCAGCCTGGGCCATTGTGAGTTCAAGGCCAGCCTGTGCTACCAAAGACACCGTTGAAGGAGGAGGAGGAAGAGCAGGAGAAAGAGGAGAAAAGTGAGATGAGGAAGGAGAGGAGGAAGAGGAATCAATATCTAAGGTCTGTCTCACTGTAAAGCTAAGCACCCCGCCTTTTCCCCAACAGGCACCCCAGAAAGTTGTCTCTTCTCCCTGACTATCTTCTCTGTTCCTACCTTCTCCCTTCCCTCTGTTCTGGTCTAACTTTTAAAAAACTGATGCCTGCCCACAGCTGCCAATGTCTGGGGCTCTGCCACCTGTAACCTGTGTTCAATTCTCTCCTTCTGGGTGACTGTCACCAATGCTCTCTTTCTGTGACAGCCTCTTCAATCTCTCCCTGTGTTTTGCGATTACCTCCCTCTTCTTCTGACATCCTTAAAGAATCCATTTTCCCCAGGCTCCACCATCTCTTCATCTAACAACGTCCCTATGGAACTCCAGCTATTTCCAAGGTTTTAACTGTGGCCTGTACAAGATAATGATTCTCAGATCTACATCCAGCAGCTTCGTCCTCCCTCTGAGTATCAGCATCTGGCAGCTGAGTGTCTTCTTCCCCTGGCCTTCCCCTGGTTTAAGGGAATTCCTGAAGCACTATCCTGTAGAGAACAGGGGAGATACAACAAGTGTCCATCTTTGGTAGTGATTCCAACAGTCTACGGCAGTAAATTGGACCATCATGGTCAGCCAGGAAAGAGGCTGAAGGTATGTGTTGTATCTGGTTACTTTTTTATTGCAATGACAAACTATTTAACAGAATCAACTTGAGGAAAGACTTATTTGAGCTCTCAGTCTGACAGTGCTGTTCACCATGGCGGGGAAGACATGTCAAGAGAATGAGGCAGTGGGGTCACACTACATCCAGCAGACGAGACAGAAGCCAGTGCCCAGCTGGCTTTTTCCTTTACATTCAACCAGGACTCTACCCCACGGGATGGTGCCACCTACATTTAGGGTGGGCCCTTCATGCTCAGTTAAACCTCTCTAGAAATTCCCTCACGGACACTAATGTAATTGGGTTTCACTTTCACTCTTTGGGGGCCCACCACCCAGCTCACAAATTAATACACTTACTTATGAATGCCTGGCCTTAGCTTGGCTTGTTTCTAGCCAGCTTTTATTAAATTATCCCATCTACCTTTTGCCTCTGGGCTTCTACCTTTCTCTATTCTATATACCCCCTTTCCTTTTTATTCCATGTGTGGCTGTGTGGCTGGGTGGTTGGGTGGCTGGGTAGCTGTGTGGCTGGCTGTGTGGCTGTGTGGCTGGGTGGCTGTGTGGCTGGCTGGGTGGCTGGGTGGCTGTGTGGCTGGCTGGGTGGCTGTGTGGCTGGCTGGGTGGCTGGGTGGCTGGGTGGCTGTGTGGCTGGCTGGGTGGCTGTGTGGTTGGCTGGCTGGGTGGTTGGCTGGCTGGGTGGCTGGGTAGCTGTGTGGCTGGGTGGCTGGGTAGCTGTGTGGCTGGGTGGCTGGGTGGCTGGGTGGCTGTGTGGCTGGGTGGTTGGGTGGCTGGGTGGCTGGGTGGCTGTGTGGCTGTGTGGCTGTGTGGCTGTGTGGCTGTGTGGCTGGGTGGCTGTGTGGCTGTGTGGCTGTGTGGTTGACTGGCTGGGTGGCTGTGTGGCTGTGTGGTTGGCTGGCTGGGTGGCTGGCCCCTGCGATCCTCTTCTCTTTTTTTTCCACCCCTCTTTTTTCTTGTTCTCATTTATTCTCTTTGCATACCAGCCCCACCTATCCTTTCTCATGTGTGGCTGTTGGCCATTCAGCTTTTTATTAGACCAATCAGGTGTTTTAGGCAGGCAGAGTAACACAGCTTCACAGAGTTTAACAAATGCAGCATAAAAGAATGCAACACATCTTTTCAACACTAAACAAATATTCCACAGCACAAATATAACACATCCTACACTATATTCCACATCATCCAGAGGTGTATCTCCTCAGTAATCCAAATCCTGTCAAACTAACAATGAAGATTCAGCCCGTGTGCCCCAAAGGGCCAAAGGAAGACCAATGATTGGAAAATTAGAAAAGATAAAAATTCAGCTGAACCCAAAAAGAATAGAGTCAGAATAGCTCAGAAGTGAAATTAACTACCTTAAAATACTGTAAAGACTTCAGTTACTGCAGTTACTAAAAATTCTAGTTGCTAGTCTCTAAGGCTAGGATTTACCTCAGTCACAGAGCACTGCCTGGTATGCCGGAACCATCAGATAAATTCTCAAATACCACCCCGCAAAATAAGGATTGTCAACTCCTTCAAACTTCAGGAGTGTATCACTCTCTAAGAAATAAAAACTGAGTTTACATAGAACTGACCAAATAGAATAAAACCTGGTGTTTCTGCTGCCGACTGACCATGGGTTTGCTGGGTGGAGACTCTAACCCAGTGTTTCTCAACCTTCTGAGTGCCACAGTCCTTTCACACAGTTGCTCATGCTCTAGTGACCTTCAACCATAAAATATTTCCATTGCTACTTCATAACTGTAATTTTGCTACTGTTATGAATCATAATGTAAATTTCTTGGAGACAGAGGTTTGCCAAAGGGGTCATGGCCTACAGGTTGAGAACCATGGTTCTAAATCCTTGAAGAGGAAATAGGGACAGGTATATTTCAAGATAAAGAAGAGGCTAATTGTCTAAGGAAATCTCACCATGGTGAATAGTTGACTTGGAGTGTCTGCACTCATTTTCTGTGTATGGGACCAGCCCATACAAGTTTAGTATTACACATGTTATGGTAGCATGTTCAAATATGAGCACTGTGCTAGCAAACCTACCCCAGAGATGATCAGAGACCTCAAAGACTGAGAAAGGACTTCTGTGCTTCTTTCTATAGACAGATCTGTTTCTTGAGTATATAACAGAAGATAGACAGACACTGCTGTCTGAGGATAGTTGAGCCTGCTCCCTGGAGATCTAGATGACAGCTCTATCCCTTGCCATTTCCCCACAATAAGGATTACACTGTGTTTTCTTGTTTACAACCTACAACCTCTGCTGGCTTTCTCTCCACTGAAAGGTTTTTACTAGATGGATCTCTTGACCTACATGTACATTCTCCCATCTTACACTTCGGAGTGATGGTTTCATTAGATTCTTCCACACGGTGCTCACTGTTGTTCTGGACTTCCTTTGCCTTCCTCCCTCTCCTATCCCTTGTGATCCTCACTAAAAGAATTCATTTTGCGGGCTGGAGAAGTGGCTCAGAGGTTAAGAGCACTGACTGTTCTTCCAGGGGTCCTGAGTTCAATTCCCAGCATCCACATGGTGGCTCACAACCATCTATAATGACATCTGGTACCCTCTTCTGTATACTGTATGCATGATAAATAAATAAATAAATAAATAAATAAATAAATATTTTTAAAAAGAATTTATTTATATTTTAACTAAGCACTGTTTCTATGCCTGTCTTTAGTCCAGAGCTTAGTCTAGCATAGTAAAAAGTTTCTGACCTGTCTGGCCCAAGGTCAGGACCCATCCACAGCCCCACTGTCGCTTAGACCCAAATAATGACTCAGACACTTATGTTAATTATATGCTGTTTGGCCTGTGGTTCAGCTAGCTCTTGAATATTAACTCATTTTTATTAATCTATCTTGCCATGTGGCCTGTGGCTTGCCTGTTTTGGGCAGCTGGATTGCATCTCTCCTGACTCTGCCCTTCTTCTGCTCTATCTATGCTTAAATTTCTCACCCACCTCTAAGCTGCTCTGGTATAGGCCAAAACAATTCTTTTAGTATCTAATCATATTGACAGCATACACAAAGACATCCCACAACAATCTAGAGCCAGACCTCAATGCTACTTCCTGCTTTCTTCAAACTGCACAGAGGCAACCATGGCTCAGCGTATTTCCCTCCTCAAAAGCTACATTATCCCCGCCCCATCCTGGAAGAAATGTCTCAGCTCTCTCTGCCTCAGCATCTTTATAGACCAGACTCTTAATAACTGTTTTTGCACTCACAGGGTCATTTTGAAGATAAGTTTAGAATCGGGCACCCAACAGCTCAACATTCAGAGCTGGTCTAAGCAATGACCTCCCCAAAGAGATGCAAAAGGAGGCGGTGACCTGGAGGGAAACACCGGTACTCCAGGCACCAATTGTTTCAAGAGTGTAAGTCTGTGCTGGTTATATCCTCATGTTACCAAACATGTCCCCAAAGTGTGTACTCAGATCTGAAACAACATAGGACTTTAGTCCAAGCAGAATACAGCTTGAGAAGGCAGATCTCCAGCAAAGACTAACACATCTGTTCTGCCAGAGGAATTCCAAAGTGGTATAAGATTTTTGGAAGGCATTCGAATAATATCTGCTAAGACTATATATGCAGGGTCTGGGGAGATGGCTGAGTCAGTAACGTGCTTGCCACACAAGAATGAAGACCTTAGTTTGGGTCTGCAGCACACACATAAAAGCCAGATGTGGTGGCACACATAGGTAACCCCAGTGCTGAGGAAACAGACAAGTGGATCCCTGAAGCTCATTGGCCAGCCAGACTAGCTGAATTAGTGAGCTCCAGGTTCGTGAGAAACCATTCCTCAAAAGAAAATAAGATCAGGGTAGAGAAATAGCTCAATGCCAGAGTTTAGTCCCTAGCACCCACATAAGCATCTCACAACTACAGGTAATTCCATTCCAGGGAATATGATACCTTCTTTTGGTCTCTGTAGGCACTAGTATCCATGTGTTGGCACACACACGCGCACACACACACACACACACACACACACACACATATATATATATATGCACACACACCACACATACATACATAAAATAATAACGTTTAAAAGGTGTAAAGCAATTGAGGAAGACAGTCAACACCAATCTTGGGCCTTCACATGTATACACACACACACACACACACACACACACACACACACACATGCACACACACAAAGGCATCTAAGAAATTAATAAGAGAGAAGGGAAATTTCTTTCCATATATCTTTTTATATTTTTAATATCTTATTTATTCTTTGCCAGTTTTATACAATGTATCTTGAGTATATCCACTCTCTGTATTTTATTTTATTTTTAAATAATCCCTAGTTTAACTTTCAATAATGAAATTAAGGCCTGAGCATAGTTAGAAGGAGCTCAGTAGACAGTTTGCTTCCCTAGCACACAAGAAGCCTTGGGTTCCATCCCCAGCACTACACAAACGTGGTGACATGGTACATGTCTGTGATCTAGCATTGAAGAGGTGGAAGCACGAAGATCAGGAGTTCAAGGCCACCCTCGGGCACACAGTGAGTTCCAGACAAGCCTGGGATACATGAGAGCCTGATAAGGAGGGGAGAGGAGAGAGGGAGGGAGAGAGGGAGGGAGGAGGAGGGAAGGGAGGCAGAAAAGACAAGAGGAAGAAAAACAGACTCTCAGAGGAATGTCTTCCAGAAGAGCAGGGTGCTGGCCTGGCTGGGTCCCACCCACTCTGCACTTCCTTACAAGGAAGTTAGGAAAGTGACCCTGTGTGCACTCGGTTCCTCCCAGGCCTCTTCTTCTATAAATACAAAGCTTTCCGGGAATTTCGTGCCCTATTCCGTGTCATTGTTACTTTGTGTGCCCTTTCACTGGTACACACAAATATAAGCTGACCAACCAGGGCTGACACACCAGTGTCGGATAATCCCCAGCATCTCACAATTCACCTCCGATTACTTCCTTCTCTTGGGCTGGCGTGCCAGTTATCTGGGTTCACTTACTTCTCTACTAAGCTCAATTTAGAAGTCTATGTTTGCATTCTGACTTGTGGTAATCCTTTTAGAAGGCAATATGACCATATACAAGGTAATGGTGGGAAAGAGTTACAGAGCATCCTGTTCCTGGGCTAATTGCCCTCTACTTGACAAAGTCCAGTTCTGGCTTATTCGTCCATTTGGAATTATTTCAGTTAACGTTTGTGAGGATCAAGGAACAAGGGTCGTAGGAGCCCCTGGAGACAAGATGAATAAGGATGAGTGGATTGCTCTGCTGTGTCTAAAGCAGAAAGAGGCAGAGCTGGGAACTGGAGAGCTAGTCAGGACTGTGTGCTGGATCTGGGGACTTTTCACTGCTCTGCGATGGACAGAAGCACGGATATAGTCCGCCACACTGGGAAAGAGTCGGAGTAACAGAAGTCAGCTGAGGGCTACAGGAAGATGGAGGCCAGGTGTTGTAACCCCAGGAACTTGAGAGTAGAGGCCGGAGGACTGAGGGATACGTTAATATTTTTTTTTTTTAACTAAAGAAGTTCTTCAATCCAATAATCACGTCATTTGTTATTTACCCAAAGAGTAACACAAAGCATGTGCATATGTGTATTTATAATAGCCTCATGCATAATTGACATAACTTTAATCAAATGTGCTCTAGAAGGTGAAAGGCTGAAAAAGCTGTGGTCCACACTGACAATGGAGTACTATTCAGCACAAATAAATAAATAAATAAATAAATAAATAAATAAATAAATAAGCGAGCTGCTAGCCAAGGGTGGTGGCCCACACCTGTAATCCCAGGACTCAAAAGACAGAAGCAGGGGCCCTAGGAGTTCAAAGCCAGCCTTGGCTAGGTGAGATCCTGTCCCAAAGTGGGGAGCACGGAAGGAAGGGGAAGAGACAAGTGGATTTATGAAGTGAGGGAGACTATATGCCCTGCATGCGGCATCATTCCAAATACTTGACCTTTGGGGAAGATGAACCTGATTCACTGCTCACAGAGCACAGAGCACCTACAGTAGTGTGAAATGAGTCTGTGGGATGCTGTGATGCTGGCTACAGGTCGTATGACGCTTGTCAAAACCCATAGAAGGCGCAACTTCAAAGTGATGGGGTTTTCCCCTCTCTGAGACTGGGTGACCTCAGTACATTCTTAGTTATCTGTTCTGCCAATTTTGTAATTTCACTCTCCTTTTGAGCTGAATAGTATTCTGTTTTCTGTATGTGCCAAGTTTCCATTGTCTACTCATGGGTTGATGGGCACCTCAGCTGGTTCAATTCACCTGCTATAGCGACTGGAACAGCAATAAATATGGATGTGCAGGTGTTTTGTGGGAGGACTGTGTGTACATAAAAAGTGGAATGCCTGGGTCATATTCTGATTCTATTTTTTTAAAAACATTTTTAAAGTCCCTCCAAACTGATTTCCACAATGGCTGTATGAATTTGTACCCCCACCAGTAGTGAATAAGGGGGGTTTGCTTGTTTGTTTTGTTTTTGAGACAGATTCTCTATTATAGACCTGGCTGTTCTAGAACTTACTATGTGGATGGGGCTGGCCTTGACCTCACAGACATATGCCTGCCTTTGCCTCTAGAGTACTGGGACTAAAGGTTCCTATTTCTCCACATCCTCTCTAGTATTTTCTGGTGGCAATCATCTAACTAGGGTGAGGTAGTATCTCACAGTAGCTTTAATTTACATTTACATGATACGGGACAATGAACACTTTGAAAATAGTTATTGGCCATTTTTTTAAGAGCAACTGTCTGCTCAGTTTATTGTACTATTTATTGATTGACAGTTTTATTTCCTAGGTGTCTAATCTCTGCAGTTCTTTGTAAATTCTGGTTGTTAGCCCCTTGTCTGTAGCATAGACGGCAAAGGTTTTCTCCCATTATGTGTCTCTCGGTGTGCTCTGATGATAGTGTCTCTCTCTCTCTCTCTCTCTCTCTCTCTCTCTCTCTCTCTCTCTCTCTCTCTCTCTCTGCAGAAACTTTTTAGTTTCTTTCTTTCTTCTTCCTTTCTTTTTTCTTTATCCCCCCCTCTCTCTTTCTTTCTGTTTGTTTGGTTTTGAGACAGAGTTTCTCTGTGTAGCTCTGGCTACCCTGGAACTCACTTTGTAGACCAGGCTGACCTCAAACTCACAGAGATCCTCCTGCCTCTGCTTCCCAAGTGCTGGAATTAAGGGCATGAGCCACCACTGTCCAACTTTTTAATTTCATGTAGACCCATTTGTTAATTCTTGGCGTTAGTTCTAGTGCTATTGAAGTTCTGTTCAGATAATTCTAGTCTACCTCAATATCTTGAAGAGTGTTCCCTATATTTCATTGCTTCTGATTTTAGGGTTTTAAAAATTATTTATTTTTATTTTATGTGAATTGGTGTTTTACCTGCATGTATGTCTGTGTAAGGGTGTCAGATCTTGGAGTTACAGACAGTTGTGAGCTGCCATGTGGGTGCTGGGGTTTGAACCCAGGTCCTCTGAAAGAGCAAGCAGTACTGTTAATCACTGAGCCATTTCTCCATCCCTTAATTTTAGGGTTTTTTTTTAATCTATTTCAAACTTATTTTGTATAAGGTAAAAAAAATTAATTCAACTTCACTGTTTTGCAGGTGAACAGACTCTTTTATTCAATGTATGTTTTTGTTTTCTTAGATAGTCACAGTTATGCTGGTTTATTTCCAGGTCCTCTCTTTTGTTCTATTGGTCTACCTGTCTATTTTGTGCCAATACCAGGCTGTTTTTACCACTATAGCTCTATAGTATAATTTGAAGTTGGGTATTGCAATGCCTCCAACAACTTTCTTACTCCTTATGATTGCTTTGGCTACTTATGGTCTTTTGGGTTCCACATGAATTTTTGGATTTTTTCCCCTAGATCTGTGATATATGACATTAGAATTTTGGTAGGCACTACATTTAACCTGTAGATTTATTTTGATAAAAGAACTATTCTCAAACCAAACTAATTAGACATGATAGCAGGGAACACTGTGTTAATAAACTCTGTGTTAATAAAGGGAGCAATCTGTCAAGAAGATATAGCATTGTAAATGTTAATAATGTCATAGAATAAACAATGAAAGGCACAAAAACGCCACATAGGTTCTAACATGATATGAAGGAATTTTAATATTCCCTTCTCACATTCACGTCTTCCAAACTAAGAACAAGTGAAAAAAAAAAAAACCTCAGCAGTAACATACACTGTGCATCTACTGGGCTGTGCAGGTGGGATACACAGAATACTCACTCCGCTCAACAGATGCGGAATGCACATCTTTCTCAGTAGCACATGCAACTTTCCCCAAAACTGATTATACCATAGGAGGACACAAACCAAATCTCAACCAATAAAACGTAATTAAGATAAGTCTTAGCATCCTACCAGGTCACAATAGAATAAAGCTGGAAACAGGCAGCAAGAGAATGGACCATGTTTTTATTATAAAGCAATGCTATCAGATAAATTTATGCCATCCATTGTGTTCTTAAGATGTGCTTTAAAAGTTTCCACTGCTCTTTATAGCCTTATTTCTTGGAAATTGTAGAAATGGAGGGTCTAGACAGGCTTGGAGGATCACGGCTGGAACCACTAGAGAGAAAGAATGCCATGAGTTTGAGATCAGCCTGGGCTACAATGAGAACCTGTCAGTAAAGAAATCAAAAGAGAGATGGAGACAGAGAAAGGGAAGGAATGAAGGAAAGAACAGATGGAGGAGAGGAGGGAGACAGGGAAGGAGGGAGGGAGGGAGGGAGGGAAGAGGAATAGTCTTTGCTATTTCCTCTGACTTGACCTAGATGCTAATAAACTTACAGAGGTAAAGTTTACTTTTGTTGTGTGGAGAGAGGCGCCAGGGAGGAGCAGGAATTTACATTGATTGAGTGTGTTTATCTTACAATATATACATACAGCCCTTCCAGGGGACACTAGCTGAGCAACAATAATTATCCAGTGGGGGTGGTAATTCATAGGTTAACCAGTCAACTTTCGTATTGCTGTTCAAGACCAGGCTTCCTCGTGTCTCACTGTGAGTCCTGACCTACACTGCTACACTCCCTATAGCAACTTCCCCATGGCAGATGCACCATCATTTTTCCAGACAGGCTTTCTCTGTGTAACAGCTCTGGCTGCCCTGGAATTCACTTTGTAGACCAGGTTGACCTCGAACTCACAGAGATCCATCTATCTCTGCTTCCCAAGTACTGGCATTAAAGGCATGTGCCACCAGTGCCCGACTGTTTTTGTTTTAAGAAAAGGAGAAATAACACTCAGAGCTGCTAGCACAGTGGGAAAGAGTTCAGTGTCTGATAACTACTTTGAGTTGAATTAGATGTACCACCATAGTCTCGGGCATTTTTATACTTGGTCCTCAGTTGGTGACACTATTTAGAAAGGCTCACGAGGTATAGCTTTCTGGGAAAAGTACATCACTGAGGGCTTTGAGGTTTCAGAGCCTCATTCTATCCTCAGTTTACTCTCCCTGTTTCCTACTTGTAATTTGAGATGTGAGATCTCAGCCACTGCTCCAGGCACCATGTCTACCAATAGCCAAGCTTCCCCACCATGACGGTGATAGATTCCTGTCCTTAAACAATAAGCTCAATAATACCTTTCTTCTATCAGTTGTCTTGATCATGGTGTTTTATCACAGAAATAGATATAATTATTATTTCCTTGGTGACATTGTCCATCAAAAATCTAAATGTACAAAAAACATCCCAGCTCTGAGGTTGCAGACACAGGTAGACCTATGTGGGTTCAAAGTCAGCCTCATCTACATTCCAGAGACTCCCCCATCTCAAGACAAAATAAAATCCTTGAAAGCCTAGAAATTACACAAGACTATGTAAAAGTATGAATATAAAAAGGGAATGTATAAAGTATATAATATATACACACACACTCACTCCTGACTCAACAGTATTTGCAGAGGTTATTTTATCACATGTAAATAGATCCCGACTGAGTGACTTGAACACTGTTTCTGAGTCTATTAGAGTTCATCTGTTTAGTTGATATCTCTAAAAGGCTGAAAGCTTCTCAGTTCACTTCAACACACAAAGTAGTCCCTGTTTCTGAGAATGTCTACTAAAATATACACCCATAAAACAATGCACGTACTAAGTGACTGCTGCCACGGACATCTGGAAACACCTCATCTCCCTTTCACCCAGGAACTGGTTCAATAAACTATGACACAGTCACACAAAGAAACACTCTGTGGCTATAAACCGAGAATGAGGAAATGTTCTTAGAGCTGATAGGGAACAGCTTCCTGGATTAATGGTGAAGTAAAAGGAGCAGGTGTCTCGTGGGTTATAAAGCATACTAGCTTTCCTTTAAGACTTCTGAGATCACAGAATCATTAACACAGAGGTCATCTCAGGATGCTAAGGCTGGTTCCACATTTATGGGCAAAGAAGAAAAGCTACAGCATTATATTGGAGGATGGCAGGAAGTTTGATTCAATTCAACATCTACTCTGTATCTCTGTGGGCATGTGTGTTTTATAACCATTAACACCAGCTCTTAAATAGCTCAGGCTAGCCTAGAATTCCATGTATAGCCAAGGATGACCTTAAATTTTTCATCTTCCTGCCTCCATTTCCCAAGAGTTGAAATTTTAGGCATGTGTCAACATACTTCACTCCTCATTTTCTTAAAATAAGTATAAAATCTTATATGTGTTAGAGAGCCCACAAAAAATACGTCCTTGATACTATAAATCTGGGACCTGGAGAGATGACTCATTGATTTTAAAAGCTTGCTCTTCTTCCAGAGGATCTGAGCTCAGATTTGAGCACTCACGCCAGGTTGTTCACAACCACCTGTAATTCTAGCTCCTGGGGATTTAGCACCCTCTTCTGGCTACCACAGGTACTGCCTGCAGAGACACAGAAATATAAGTAAATAATACAATAAATATTTTTTACATGCTATAAACTTACTGGAAATCAACAAGAAAAATGAACAACACTTCCAGAACACTAGATGTTCTGCTACAAAATCAAAACAGATTCTGTCTGCACTTGTTCTGGAAGTTCTAGGCATTTTGCTGAAATAAGAAAAACAAATTTATTCAAATGTGATATCAAATGGAAAAAGCAGATCACAAGAACATTTCAGACTCGGATTTCATTTACAAATATATTTACAGATAGTGAGACAGTTCGGTTGGTGAGGCGCTTGCTGCACAAGTGTGGGGGCCTGAGTTCAATTCCCAGAACCCACATAAACATGGAGGGCTTGGTGATCTTAGCAGGGGAGGCAGAGACAAGCAGATCTAAGACCTATTCATTGGCCAGCCTGGTCCACTTGGGGAACTCTGGACAAGTTAGACACCCTGAGAGATGGCTCAGCAGTTAAGAGCATTTGACGTTCTTCCAGAGGACCCGGGTTCAACACACATATGTAACCCCAGTCACCTGTGACTTCAGTTTCAGAGGATCTGACATTGACATGCATAAAATAAAAATAGACAAATAAATCATTCAAAAATTTTTATTATTTTTTTTAATTTAACCACAATAAAGTGTACTGCACCCTGAGCAAGGTCACCCAAGGTTGTCCTCTGGCTCCCATATGTGTGTGTGTGTATACATATATATATCTTACTTCTGAAGACTAGATTTCATATATTTATGCTTATGTAAATAAAACTTTCCATATCTGAAATTATACTCCTGACCTATGGTGCTAGTTTTCCAAATCTTTCAGTGTTTCCTGAATGCTTTATTGTGGGGTGTATTTATATAACAATTTTAAAAATCAATAAATCTCTTTTATCCACTAATGGATTGTGTGTAGAAAACCCATTTCAGGGTACATTTCTCATAAAGTGGTGATGTTTGTAATCTGAGGCTGCTTTCCAACTCACTCCCACCTCTGAATTCCCAAACTTCGGCTCTGCCGCTGTGGGTTTTAGTCAATGCATCTCTGGATGGGAGGCTTTGCATCTCTGGGTTCTAAAAATGCTTCATCTGGGCTGCATCCCCAGGAGACCACAGATTGGTGTGGGAATGCAAAACTCCACTTATTCCTAAGGCTGTCTGCCATGCCCATCATTGAGAGGGTGCCACCTCACAGTAAGTCCTAGAAACTTCCACCTTTCCAGTAGGCAGATTTGGAAAGCTCTCTGACAGCCTCAAACCTCCAATAAACAGGCTTCTCAGTCCCATTGTTGGGCTGAAGGTCACAGACAGAGCATGCCAGCTCCAGCCATCTCTTCCCACCGTTCTTGAGGACCTTCATTATCTCTCAACTGTGTCTCCCCCCTTGAGTTCCTGGCATCTAACTCCCAAAGAGCACATTTTATGAACTCTAGGGTACCAATGACCACCGCATCTTAGACAGGTTACTTGGCACAGGTGCACAGACGGCTTGCATGAATGCTGCTTCTTACCTGTGAACAGACTCAAGGCCTTGCACATGCTAGGCACGTGCTCACCACGGTGCTGTAGCCCCACTCACACCTGACCCTCTCTTTCACCTCTCTGTGCCCTTTAGCTGTGACCCAGCCCCTCCTGGAGAAGAGGACTGAATTAGCCATTTTCTTCTATCTGCTCAAGTCATTACAACGCCTTATGTTCACCATCAACTTAGAATCAGCTAGGAGACCTAAGTCCAGGCACCTCCAGAAAGTTTCAACAGAGGAGAAGACCTGCCCTAAATGTTTGCGGCACCTTCCTATTGCTGGGGTATTGGGCTTGGTAAAAAGCAGAAAAAACAAAGCAGGCAGGGCAGGGCAGCGGCATTCAGCTGTCTGTCCTTCCTGACTGCAGACACAGTGTGACCCTGCCTCCTGCCCCTGTGGCCTCATCCGAGCCATTGTAGCTAGCCCGCATGTCCTCTCTCCATGACGGGCTGTGACCCTTAAAACTTTGAGCCAAAATCAGCCTCTCTTTCTTTGCATGCCTCTGTCAGCTACTTCGTCACAGCAAGGAGAAAAGGGACAGTCCAGTCACTGTCCAGCACTGCCCAGCACCTTCCTTCCAGCTTCCCCATCATCCTTGTCCATCACTTTCATCTTCGTTCTGACTCAGTGCCCGCCACACTGTCGGAGGGTAGCCAGGCTGGATGGTCTCTGCCGGGAGCATAAGCAAGTCCCACAGACCCCCAGGTCTGACCTCAGTCAACTTGGAACTTTGAAATATATTAGTATAGTCATTCCTCACCTACCCAGAACCTTCTCTCTGTCATCTCCTCTTTCTATAACTTCATTATAAATAAACCAGGATGTGTTATAAGATGCAACGTTTATGTAAATATATATTAGCATACGATAATTATATATAAATACATATTTAAATATATAATACAAGTATAAACATGAAAAGCTTATATAAATATATATAAAAGAACACAAACTACTCAGTTCAATCCCTGGGACCCACATAAATGGAAGGGTAAAACTGACTCCCACAGATTACCCTTTCATCTCTTCATACATGCCATGCCACACATATACCAAACAAACAAATAAATGTAATTCTTTAATTAAAAATTTAAGATGATGCCAAGGAGATAGCTTACTCAGTGATGTCATCATGGAGCAAGCATAAAGAGCTGAGTTCAAATCCCCCATGCCCATATAAAAAGATAGGTGCAGTAATATAAGCCTGTAATCACTCTGAGAGGGGAGAGACTAGAGAATCTCTGGAGCTCATTGGCCAGACAGTCTAGTCAATCATCTCCAGGTTCCCTGCGGGACTGTGTCAAAAACAAAGTGGAGAAGATCGAGAAAGATGTCTAACATCAACCTCTGTCCTCCATACATACACACACAAGAACACATGAACATCATATTTAAGTTAAAGGCAGAATTGCTACAAGAGCTAGCCATCACTAAGAGTCTGGGCTGTGTTGTCCCACACAAATTTGGAACAATAAAGATGTGTTATCATCACAAACAATAGTGAGATGACAGTGATTCCACTGCTCTTGTGGTGGTTTGAAAGAAAATGGCCCCCAAATGTAGTGGCACTATTAAGAGGTATGGCCTTGTGATCTTGGTGGAAGTGTGTCACTATGGAGACAGGCTTTGAGGTCTCATATATATTTTTTCAAGCCATGCCTGGTGACACAGGCCACCTTCTGTTACCTGTGCACGATGTAGTATTCTCAGCTACCTGTCCAGCACCATGTCTGCCTGCACACCACCATGTCCCTCCATGATGATAATGGACTCTAAACCTCTAAACTGTAAGCCAGCCCCAATTAAATGTCTTCCTTTCTAAGAGTTGCCATGGTCATGGTGTCTCTTCACAGCAATAGAAACCCTAAGACAGCGCTCCAGCCTTAAGCCACCAGGAGGACACTGATGGTAGCCAGCTGGGTTTATGTGCTCTGGTATAGAGAGCAGGAGGGGGCGGGGTCTGTGAGTCATTTCAGTGAGGGGAAATTGGGAAAAACTTATTATGGGGCTTGAGCTTCTGCCTGGTGATTTGAAGAAGGGGTTAAAAGTTCAAAGCATTTACTTGCATTGGAAACTGTCAAGCAGCCGAGTCATCTGGGACCAGGCAGTTTAATACACCCTGCTAGAGAAGAGAAAGGATTACTCCAAGGCCAAAGGTAGAGAAGGGCCAAGCATCCCTGTCCTTACATCAGCTGGGACAGGTATAACAAGCTTTTCCTTTTGGGACCACCAACCAGCTACCAAATCATGACACAGAGACTTGCTTTGTTATGAATGCTCGGCCACTAGCTCATCCCACTAAGTCTTATGACTTAGTCTGTTTCTCTTCCCCTGTTTCGTCTCAGGGCTTTTTACCTTTCTTTCTGTATATCTTAGTTATAATGCTTCTCATACCTGGCTGGCTGGCAGCTGCCTGGCTTCTGGCCCTGGGTCTCTCTCTCTCTCTCTCTCTCTCTCTCTCTCTCTCTCTCTCTCTCTCTCTCTCTCTCTCTCATTTTCTCCACCTTCTTCTCTTCTTCCCTCTCTCTTGAGCCTAGATTTCTTCTCCTACTTATTCTCTCTGCCCGCCAGCCCTGCCTAGCCATTGGCTGCTCAGCTTTTTATTAGGCCAATCAGGCAGGCGAAGTGAAACAAATGTAATACATCCTTACATTGTTAAACAAATACAGCATAAAGTAACACACCTTCACACCGCTAAAATAATATTCCATAGCACAAACAAATATAGCACATCTTTGCCTGGTTCAAATAATATTCCACAACAGACAAGTGGGTGCAGACTGGCTTCTGCAGCTTGGCCACTTTTATTGTTTGTGCCTGTGTTGTAGACGGCTCTTGTTTTCACCCTGATCTGTCATCAGTACTGAGTGTCCTTATCCAGTGCTGATGTTCTATGAACTAACCCCAGTTCAACGGAGCTTGCAAAGCATGAGCATTAGGCCACCTCCCGGCGCTCTGGGGAGAATCTTTCCTCGCTATTGACTCTTTTTCAGTAACCAATATTGCAGACAAGTTTTCGTACCAACATTGAGTCATATTTAACCAAAAATATTTCTCCTTGAGTCATTGTATTTTTCTGTTAGTCTTATAATTAATACTAATAGAAAATTTTTAGCAATGCATCTCTGCACAGGCTTCAAAATCTGAGAGACCTGCAAACAGTCCTTAGGAGATAACACTGATTTTCAGAGGACTTCTCCTCCAACCATGTTTCTCTGGTTAAAATTACAGCTAATTATCTCCGTCTTGCTGGAAATGAGTTTAGTATGATAAATGTTTACTATACTATACAAATCAGTATATGTAAGGACATTATTTTTAGTTAAAGCAACTATTTTTATTTAGGACATTTATTCTTGGAAAAAAATAATGTATCTCAGATAAATGGTTTAGTTTCTTCTGAAATAAAGAGCGGGGAAGACCCATCTGCAAATAACCAAACACAAATTATGAACTGAGCCCACCGGCAATAAAGGTCTAAGCTGGAGTCAGAACCCAACATGGACAGAGGTTGCTGGAGATCTGAAAGGGAGACACCGGGAAGCCACTGCTGAAGGGTTGGTGGCTTTCGTGTGGGCTCCGTTAGCCCCCAGTTGGTGGTGGTGTTTGGAGGAGGTTTGGGGTGTGAGGTCTAGCTCTGGGAAGTGTGTCAGTGGGGTCGGGCGTCAGGACTGCACAGCCTCACCCTGTGTTCATTCACCCAGCTCTGTGCTTGTGGTTGAGGAGTTCTCAGCTTCCAGCTCCAGTGATAGCATGCTTTCCAGCCATGATGCTCTCCTCTCTCTCCCCCTCCCTCTCTCTTTCTCTCTCTCTCTACCCCCTCCTCTCTCTCTCCCCTTCCCTTTCTCTCTCTCTTTCTCCCCCCTCCCTCCCTTCCCC
>PVIH01011089.1:0-71175 GCA_004025045.1 Sigmodon hispidus | reverse complement strand
GTATATACCCTAAAGAGGCACATTCACACTCCAAAGGTATTAGCTCAACTATGTTCATAGCAGCATTATTTGTAATAGCAAGAACCTGGAAACAACCTAGATGTCCCTCAACTGAAGAATGGATTAACAAACTGTGGTACATCTACACAATGGAATACTACTCAGCAGTAAGGAAAAATGATATTCTAAAATTCACAGGGAAATGGATGGATTTGGAGAATATCCTCCTGAGCGAAGTCTCACAAACTCAGAGAGATAAGCAGAGGATGTACTCACTCACTAGTGGTCTCTAAACAAACAAACAAGAAAAAAAGTCAAACATGCCCAAGCGGCAAACCACAACCACGGAACAGCTTGGGATCAGAAACACCCTGGACCGACCCTTTGGATCCCACTCCACCTAGAGGAACACCTGACTCACTCTTGAGGGAGGGGGGTAAGAACTGGATTTGGCCAGAAGTGGAGACTGATCTAAGCATTACTGGGTCAGTGGGACCATGGGACTGTCTGCTCCCTGCCCAGGGAGGGGATGGGGAGTTGCAGAGGAAAAAAAATGACCAGATGTGTTGGGAGGGGGAAGAGACCTTGAATAACGATATACAGGGATGAAAAAAAAAATTCAGAGGGAAAGATGAACACAAAGAAAATATAGGTGTAGCAATCTTATTTGTATTTCTTCCCTTGATAAGCCATGCCTATCATTCTTATCCTCTGTATAGTTATTGTTAACTCTTCCACATTTTAAATTCTTTTTACTGTGTTTTTTTTTGATAAATACATAATAAAGAAGGAAGAAAAAAAAGCACAAAATCATTTGGTGTATTTTTTTCTTTTTTAAATATTTTTTCCACATGGAGAGACTTTATTATAAAGGGGAGAGATAGGTGAAGACAGAGATAGACAAGACAGTTATATGGGGATGAGAAATAGATAGAGGGAGTCAGAGACACAGGACTTCTGGCAGGGTGGGAAGAGAGAAGAACAAAAAGACGTGTGTATCTTTTCTGACTAGATCACTTCAGAATTAATATCAGCCTTTCAAATATATCAAAAATGGAAGTAGAGAACAGCCTCACTCAGATATCAAAGTTGTATGAGAAGCCCACAAGAAAATCAGTCTATAAACCAATATCTTCAATAAACCAAGAACCACATCCTTAATAGAATAATAGCAGATTGAACCCAATGGGGCATTAAAAAGGTTGTGCAGTGACCACTGAGTACAAAACAGTGCAATCAGTATGATGTACCACATTAACTGAAAAGAGAATAAAAGCCATGTGCTTGTCTTAATAGGTTCAGAACAAAAAGCCAACATCCTTTCATGACAATAACGTAGATATAGAAGGAATTTTTCTCTATAGAATAATACTGCTCAGAATAGACCCTAATATTATAACTAGTGGAGAAAAACTGAAAACTTTGCCTGTAAGATCCAGCACAAGATAAGGATCTTACTCATTTGACTGAGTCCTGTCAAATGGGAAAAATTAGAGGGGAAAGAGACTTCCAGAGTATCCAAGTTGGAAGTGATGAAGATAATCCCTGTTTACAGATTAATCCCAATGAAGAAAACCTCAAAATTTTCATTTAAAAACCAACTATTACAACTAATAAATAAACTCAGCGATGCTGTTAGATACAAAATCAACATATGAAAGTATGTTTGTATTTCTATACCAGTAACAAACTATCTGGCAAAGAAATATAGGCTACAATTCTGTTTGTGATGGAAAAGTACTTAGAAATCAATGTAACCTAGGGGGCTTCTACATTGCTCAACCTTAGGAATGTTTCTGAATTGGAAGTGAAACACTGTGTTCAGCACTCCTAAATATATACATTAAAAATGGAAAATGCATTAAAGATTAAAAACTATGTTGGATCTATATTACTGCATTTTATATAAAAATAAGTTACTTACTTCACTACCACCAAGTCCCAGATCCATGTTTCAGGGATGTATTTTCTTATGATCTCCTTGGGAGACTCAGAAGCCTCTAGAAAATCCTCCATGGGGCTTTGGTCTAAGAGTTGGTATGCAGATGGTACTAGTGTAGGAGAGAGAAGACAGTCAATAAATACAAAGGCTGAGTTCACGAGATGCTGTGCTACCTAAGCGCTGCCACAGAAAAATCAGGAAGGTGAGATGGAGCCTGGAAAGGATATATGGGCAATCAGAAAAGCTTCTTGGAGGAAGTGGAATTTCAGCTGAATTTTGAGGCATTAGAACAAAGAGAACCAGGGGAAGAAAATCCCAGGCAGAGAATGGAAGAAGTGTGGCAGAAAGCCTTGGATTGTATGCAAAAGAGAAGGCCTTGTGGGATCCTAGGAAGTCACTGCCCATCCTGTCAAATGAAGAGATTGAGGCCATTGGTTGGGGAGGAGGGTAGAAGCCTAGGTTGCCATAAACATGTTCATCTTTGAGAACAAAGAAAAAGTTACGGTAGTTGCTTTAAGAAACAGTTTACAGCAATGTAGGAATCAAGGCTAGAAAACGTCTGTGCTCCACAATGAGAATGTCAGTCAGCCTTCCCA
The DNA here is from genome assembly GCA_004025045.1 of Sigmodon hispidus. NCBI lineage: Eukaryota > Metazoa > Chordata > Mammalia > Rodentia > Cricetidae > Sigmodon > Sigmodon hispidus. Next base: position 68,637 of record PVIH01011089.1, on the reverse strand, counting down.
ACTGTGATCATTTGATAGCCAGTCCTTAGGGAAATACACAGATGGACATATTGATAGACAGTAGTTATATTGGCAGATGATAGATATAAAAGTTTCCCATAAATCTTGATACTAAAAACTCTACAATTTATAAATAAAAATACCCAACTCTCTGTAATGAATGTCACATAGAATATGAATTCTCACAGATTATTTTCCTAAACTTTGCCTTTTCTCTGCATATGACCAATCACTGGTTAGCAATATAATACTAAGTCCATGTCATCTGTTATGATTCAGCAAAGAAACAGCTTACATCACCAAAAACAGCGAAGAGTCTTCACTGATACTCTAGGACCATTGGAGAACATCTTTGCTTGACTGAGGGAATTCAGCCCTGCTTTGTGGACATTTCTAACACTGTTCCATAGTTAAACTCCTGGGTACCATCCCATTCCCTTCAGTTGCCTCATCTTTATCAGCGAGGAAAGGTTCTTGGCAGCTGATTTCCTGACTCTTCAGGCTCCATCACTCCTTTCTCTGTGCCTGTATTGGATTTACACTTCTCTTAGGCCACTGTGAACAATCTGCCTTCCATGATCTGCACTTGGCAGAAGGGTGACAATATCATATTTGAGCTCATATTGTTATGAACATTACAAAACAGCCTTAATAAATCTGAATGAAGACTTTTGTTCATTTTGATCACATTTTGTTTTTAAAATGCTATCTTATTTGGTTCTCTATTTTTAGCACTAACCTTTTCTGTTGTCTTCGGGTTGTTCACAGACCTTAGGTTTATGGATATTTGTGTTGGTGAATACCTTCAACCCCATATCCTACAAGGGAGATGATCAGCTGATCAGTACATAGTCATACACATCTCCTTTCCTCTGAATTAAACTTGTCATGTTTGCATCTGAAGCAGGAATGTTAGCATACCCCTGGTGCTGTCATTTTGTCCCTTAAACTCACCTGACAGTAATAATCTTATACATGATACTTATAAATATCACAAAGTAATAAATTTCAGTAAAAAGAATATGTCATTAATCATGAAATCTTCTGATCCTGATTCTGCTGCTTTTGGTAGATCTGCTCCTGCTGGTGACCTGGGAGAAGTCACTTGATTACTTATTCTGTTAGTTTCAATTGTGACAAGAAGCCTGGAAGGAAATGATGTTTTCACACAGGAACTTTGAAGAAGCTTCAGACTTGTCCCTAAGGGAAGGGGCTTACCTTTAGGAAGCCGTACATGTCCTTTTCATTTGTGTTGTGAACTGGCGAGTACAGGATGGCATTAAAGTAGATATTGTTTTCCCTGATGCAATCTTTACTGTCTTCCTCCTCCAGATCGGCACCCTCAGGGAAGCCTGTGAGGTCTTTCACTGGTAGCAGATCATAAACCTGCAGAAATGCAAACACTTAGAGCTAACTTGACTGTGGCCTTTTATTACAAAATCAAACCAAACCCAAGAACAGCAACCTTCCTTTGAACACTGAGATATGAAGCATTTTCTCACGCAACAGAAATCATTGTATGTGTAATATTTATATTATGACATATCTTCATTTTGAAATTAAGCATTTTTACAAAACAAAATTAGTATACTTCCCATTTAATTCATTGAATGTCATCATACTTGTTTATACCATTGAGCAGCAAACACTGTACTTGAGACTAAAAGGAGATGAAGCCTTAATGACTGAGAAATTGAATTGTGCTTTAGATGACACCACATTTTGGGAAGAAGGAATGGGGTGATATTTATGTTACTATCTTGTACTTAGCAACCATTTCTGCATAGAACGAAGGGCATAGGTCCCAGACGAAATAAGTCCTGTAAACACTGTCCTTGTGGAGGGCACAGTACTTCTTTCTAAGTTTTACTCATAGAGACCAAACGCTCTGGGTTGTCAGTTAAGTGCTGACCTCTGAAATTCTGAACACAGTCTTTTCAATCTATTCATGGGAAAGAAGCAAAGCAAACATGAAAGGCTGACAGATGCACAGATGTGTGTTCAAGGGAAAGAGAGCACAACCTGGAAAGACTGAGCTGGGAACATGTAGTGATCCCCACAGGTGAGTCCTTCACAGCCCTGCTACTGAAATCCTCCTCCCCTGCTTTGTTTTCCTCCAAAACACATATTGACCATTTTAATTAGAAACATGTAAGCTCAATGAGACACAAATATCTGACTTCCCATAGATCACAGCCAGATCTCATCACTTACACAGCCCGAGAACCCAATAGACATTGAACATGTGTTCTGTGAGTGACTTATACTACCAGGAGAAATGGTTTTATTAGTAAAGTAAGGGTTTAAAGGAGCTCATGCCCTGTTATAAATGCCTGTTAATGTTTCCTGTTCACAGTTGAAGGTTCACTAACTGTCTACTCACTATGTCTATCAGAGTTTTGTCACTTTAGAGCTCTGACAAGTACAAACATCGTATCATACATACACAAAACGATGTCATTTTACTATTTCCCTACTTACTGAAATGGACTTAATCTGTTCCTTAAATATATATTTTAACATTTTTCTATTAGGATACCACTTGAAAAAACTAAGCAGTGTGGACCGATGATATGACTCAGCAGGTGTGTCTGCCATGTAAGCCCGAGAACCTGAGTTCAGTCCCCAGAGCACATTGTGCAAGGAGAAAGCTAACACTTCACAGTCATTCTCTGACCTCTATATGTGATCTACAATGTATGCTCACACACCAACATACATCATGAATATACAACAATAATATAAAATAAAAAATTTGAAGACCAAGCGATGTGGGATGTCTTTTTGTATGCTACGAATTATCATTGGATAATAAAGAAACTGTTTCCATCTATGGCAAGCCAGCTTATAGTTAGGCAGGAAATCCAAGCATAGATGAAAGGAAAGAAGGGCAGAGTCAAGAAAGACACTGTGAATGACCACCAAGAGAGCAAGATATAGAAGTGCAGGTAAGCCATGAGCCACGTGGCAAGACACAGATTAATAGAAATGGATTAAGATACAAGAGCTAACTGATAATGAGCCTGAGCCATAAGCCAAGCAGTTTGTAATTAATATAATCCTTTGTGTGATAATTTGGGACTGTGGTTCTGGACCTTAGAGCTAGTCCAGGGCAGAAACTTTTTATTATAACCAAGAAGTTATATTTTCTTATACTTCTATTTCCTTTGTAAAATACTGTTTGCTTGTTTGTTTGGGATGGGGGTCTTTCTATATAGTTTTAGTTATTCCAGAATTTGCTATATAGACCAGGCTAATCTTTAACTTAGAGATCCCCCTGATTTTGCCTCCTGAATACTGAGATTAAAGGACTGTGCCAACTCACTGTCCTTTTTAAAGTATGTGTGTGTGTGTGTCTGTGTCTGTGTCTGTGTGTGTATAAGTCAGCGAGCAGTGATTCTGTCCTTCTACCATGTGGCTCTGGGGATTAAACTCAAAATGTCAGAATTGGCAGCAAGCCTCCTTTGTTTATTAAGCCTTCTTGGTAACATTATACTTACATTATTATTGAAGTAAAAATTATTATTTCCTTTTGTAAGCTTTCATACTTTAGCAAGAACATACTCCCATTGACCTCATGCTGAAAGTGTGAAGCTTTGAGCAAACTACAATTAGTATTTAATGATAAGTTGTTACAGGCAATGGTGAATCCTTCCATAACGTCTTTTAGTAACTTTGAATTTTCAAGTGTTTTATTTCTCAATGTCACTTATCATATGGTGATTTATTTTCCCAATTTTTATTCATCAATACATGTTTTTTTTTAAGTAATGATGTTCATTTGTGGCATTCCTTATCTTAGCTAAGAACTTTCTTATGAGAACAGAAATCTGAAATATCATGGAGTTTGTGTAGCCTTAGTGTAGGCAAATAGACCACCCAGACCCACATCATAAAGTACTCATCTTTATTAGGCTTCCCAAGATGTTAAAAGTAGTTTGAAATCAATTATTATTGATTTTTGCATAGTTATGAGTTTCTGGTGCTATCTTTTTACATAGCATGACCTTTCTGGGTCTACAATCAGAAATAATCTTTTTTCACGGTACACATCTGTGTCTCTATTGTAGCACTTTTCAGCCTGCCTTGTACCCTCCCAGCACTGCTAAGCTCAGTGTCTCAACACAATACCAGATGGTTTACATCACCATGTGATCTGGAGCAAGACATGACATGAATGCTTGAATTGTCTTTCTGACTAATTTGTATTGGGTTTTTACATTTTCAAAATATTGGTTTTCTGGTTCAATATAGTTGGCAAAACACTTTTTTTTGGCCTGGAGAAGCTGTTAGTGTGGGAGAAGAAAAAAGAAATAGGAGACATTATGTACAAGTATCTTCTTCACAAAGCAAAGTGCCTGAAGAAGAGTTCAAAACTATTAACCTTAGCTGATATTCTATGCTTTTATGTATTCTTTGAGAGTTTCATATAATAGATTTTGGTCATATTCTTTCCCTTCCCTTAATGTCACTATCGGTCTTAACATTACTCAAGCGTTTCTCCTTGCTTTAAGTCCCTTACACACTTGTCTCTCATGTCCAAGGCTGACAAAGACTCACCAAGGATGCCGAGAGTTCAGCCTCAGGTTTCATGAGCAGCACGCTTTGGTCCACAGCCCGCAGAGCACAGAGGGAGTGAGGGGAAGCTGTGACAGTAAGGTGGGTGTGAGTGGCCGGATGACCAAAATTTGAATTGAAGATCAAAGCCACCTAGCACAGAGAAAGAAAGGTCAGAAAAAAATCAATTTCTATATTCTACCATGTGTCACTTACGTTTCCCAGGTGTGCCTCACCTCCAGTATGTAACAACTTAGCATAGCAACTGATGTTATGCTACCTGAGTAAGCCTTTTCCCCACAGTAGAATTTGTTTCGATTCTAAAGATTACTTAGACCATTGTAGTCATCTCTAAAGATACTTCTAAACTGTCAGTTTGGAAGTATCAGTCTTGGTCATTAACTCTGAATTTGTGGTGTGCCAAAAGCTCGTAAGCGTTTTTGTTTGGGCTTTATGTGGTCTTTAAACTTGCTTGCATACTTCCTAAGATTCCATCAGAGAGAGAGGAAAAAGGCATTGAGAGCTGGGTTATATGTTAGGAATCAGTGTTGCACAGAGAATCTTGAAAATGAGGCAGTAACATTCCTGGGTCATTCAGTTAATCCTTCAATATGCACATGTATAAAAAAAAGGGCTATCAACAGAGACTGCTAGTAATAAATGTGGACATTTTATTATATGAAGCACCTACCTTGTTGGACAGACAGTTTCCAATCTCATATTTGATGGTATCTCCAACTACTTCTCCATAAGGTAGAATGATAAAGAGGAGAAGTCGAGCTACAGGGGCCAGATCTGTCTCCAATGGGACTAATATGGAGAAATGGCCTTCCACTGGAGTAGAAAGAATGAGAGACAGCATCCATGAGTTAGACACATTCAGAGTGAAAATGGGAGTTACTTTATCACACTGAGTTAGTCTGGGCCCCTGGCCTGGCCAATCACTTTTCCTATTAGTGGACACAATGAGCAGTAAGGATAACAAATGCATGACTACTTTGTAGAACCCTGGCTCTAGAGAAGACACTTACATAAAATCCTCTCTCCTATATAAATCTTATTTTTTGTCATCATTTTTGAGCTTTATCTGGCTGTCACTAGCCTCAAATGTTACCTAAGGGAGTGGAGGTATTGATGTCACCATCATTCATTCTTGAAGTCATGAGACCTGGTGGTAAGAGGTTAACATTCTGTATTTATACTTGGGTCCTCTTTTTTATGGAAAATATATGGCAGTGCTGTGGGATTATGTTCTAGTACATTGTAAGTATTTGCCCTTCCTACTGGTTTAATAAAAATGCTGATTGGCCAGAAGGCAGACAGGAACTATGGGTGGGGCTGCCAGACTAAGAAAACTCTGGGAAGAGGAAGAGTCAAGGAGAGACACTGGCAGAGATGCCAAAAAATGCAAGCAGAGAGAGAGGACAGCAGATGCAGAGGAAAAAAAAAAGACAATCATGCTGCTCTGAGAAAAATACCAAGCCATGTGGCTAAACAGATTAGTGGGAATAGATTGAATTAAGATGAAAGAACTAGTTAGCAATATGTCTGAACTATAGGTCAATCAGCATGAAATTAATATAAGCCTTTGTGTGATTATTTGGGGCTAAGCAGCAGCAGGGCTGCTAGAGGGTCTGAATCTCAGGGCTAGGCCCAAAAGTCCAGGCTAGAAACATAATACTACATGGCAGTGTCCTTTTCTCCTGAAGAGGAAGTCTACCCTCCTGCAGAAGCCAGCTTTGATGCCTATGACACTGTAGTGTCTGCATTAAATGTTCTTGTTCCTGCTGCAATGCGTTCATTTTGGCATGAGATAAAGAGATGCTCCTTCATAGTGTTCTGGTAAGTCAATGTTTAGACTTCATCAGAACGGGGGAACCTTCAGATGTTTATAATTCTATTGTTCATGCCAAGCTGAACTTTTATAAATCATTACTAAGTTCAGGGGAGACAGAGAGAGAGAGAGAGAGAGAGAGAGAGAGAGAGAGAGAGAGAGAGAGAGAGAGGAGAGAGGCACAAAGTTTAGTAAGTAGAAAGCACCAAAAGTGTTCCCTATTTTCCTTAATACAACTCTAAAATGTCCTTCATGTTGAAAAAAGAACCCACAAATATTTCTGGCTGGAATTCTGAAATAACTACAGTATACTCATGACTCTATCAACAGTTTAAGTGACCTAAGCAAATATACTGTAAAAAAAAGTAACTATTTGATAAAGAATGACATTCCTCCTTGGCCTCCTCTTTATTGTAACTAGATGGGAAAGAGACTTTTGGGAATCATTCCTGCAGGCAATGAGGCTAGATAAGCATGGACTGTGGAGATAATGCCATACTCACTGTCTCCCTGCTCCACAGGCACTGTGTGAGACCCTGATCGGATAATGCTTCCCTTCGCCATTACCTGAAAAACAGGAAATTTAAGTTTGCATCAGAGATCTTAGCCTAGTTTCCATTTTACACGGTTGTCTTATCCAGCTTCTGCTGGAAATAATTAGCCTCCTGAGAGGTCAAACTTTCGAAATTAACAGGAATGAGAAGCTAGGGGCTGGAAAACTGGCTCAGCAGTTAAGACTGCCGCTGCTCTTCTAAAGGACCCAAATCCAGTTCCCAGCACCCATGCTGGGTGGCTCACAATCACCTCTAACTCCAGCTGGGGACTGAATGTTCTTTTCTGGCCTCCACAGGCACTCACATATATGATGTACAGCCATAGATACACACAGACATAAAAATAATAAGCTTTCAAAGGAAGTCAAAGCAATGATGTCCACAGTATTGTAACCCCTTGCCCCTCCCTTCTCACCAGGTAATAGAAGACCAGCTCCTTCAGTTCCTGCACAGGTTCTCCATTGAGAATATAATGTACCTGGACCGGCAGTTTTTGGTCACAGGGCAGTTTACCAGGCACTGATTTCAGGTGCACAAAGCTTTTGCTTGGGGAGAAAACCACATTGGCAGTGTGCTGTGCCTCCACATTCTCTCCTGTCAACCATCCGAATCCATAACAAACATGATTATCCTTGTATTTGGCCTAATGAATCAGAGAAACAATGTTACTTCACTAGATGACACGTCGGGAGCAGTCATCCTCACAAGGCTCTCTAGGTTTACTATCCCTTAGCTAGAAGTCTTTTCCTCCATAGTGAGTATAAGAAAGGCCCTTATTTTATGTGCCTTAAATGTAGGCATGGTTGCGACTTTCCACCGCAAACATCCTGAGTTTGATATTTCTGTATCAGAAGAGAATGACATGAGCTGTATGTCTTGCTGATTATTTGGTTTGAAGGCTCTTTTACTCCTTTATCATGTAATCTGACATGGGAGCCACCAAATCTTCAAGGAGAGAAAACGCCAATAGCTGCTTCACAAAGAATCTTTAGTCATTAGTTCCACTGGGGTTTTATGAATAAATGAAATCATGGAACCTCATAGATTTGAGAAAATGACTGAAAAAAGCACTGGCGACAGCTGAGCTGAATTCCAGATTAGAATCTCTTCCAGGACAGGCCTATCTTAGGTGTGTAATGAATGCATTCTGTAGTTCTGAACCTCATAATATTTAAATCAGATTAAATATCATATTTATTAACATAAATGTTAAAGTGACTTTTAAAAAGAGCTGAGTGGTAGTGGTGAACATTTAATCCCAGTACTTGGGAAGCAGAGGCTGGTAGATCTCTCTGGGTTTGAGGCTCTCCTGGTCTACAGAACAAATTGTAGGAGATCCAGGGACAAACAATGGGGAAATAACCCAAAAATGTATTGTTTCTATGGTAAAACATAACATTGTTTTTTAGCTTTTTGAAATATACATTACATTATCATTAGTTATGGTAATGCAACTGGCAGTGGGGTGAACAATAATGTGCATAATAGTAAGACTGCTAAATTTTATAGATATACCAGTTCCTTTCTTTTTTTATTTTTGGAGAAACTGGCACAATATTTTTCACAGTGTATACATCATCTGACAAAATAGAGTACCCATATTTAGTTACAACACTACTTTTTTATTAAAACTATCACAAGTTGACCTTAAGTTGTCTCTGAATTATAGGGCTGTTTTCTCTCCTTAAGACTAAACACGATTTGGATATTTCACCCCTTTAGGTTGCAATTTTGTGTTCCAGACTTATGCATGTCATTAGCAGCCTCTTTCTACACTCACCCTGACAGTGAGGGTGGTGCCCACAATGTCCTCCGTGTTGATGAAGAACCGTACCAGGCCATTCTTATCAGTAGTAGCATTTGAATAATGGTTTGCCTCAATTGCTTCAATGAAGATCATTCTATGTCGGATAGGGTTGCCTTTCCCATCCACCAAGAGCACCTGAAGGTTAAAAGCAAATTATCAATCCCTGTGTATTGTATGCTCACAGTCCCAGGCACTGTGGATATCATCAAATGGCCACAGGGTGGTGAAAAGACAGATGTTGAGTAAACATGCAACTAAGGCAAACTTAGTGAGAAGAATCAACCCAATGCAGAAAAGAGAGACAAAACAAGAGGAATAAGCAGAAGTGACTTAGAGGATGCTTTGTGGCTCATTTGCAAAGACTGTGTGCTATGTGACTCATAGAGAGTTAGAGAAGACTAGAGTTATGAGTGAAAGGAAGTTTAGCTCATTAATAAAATTATTTGAGCCTCAGACGCTTATCTTGTGGTAGACAAGGTAACTTCCTATGGCTTAATGTTATGGCCTGTCGTTATGTACGCAAGCAAAGAATTCTAAAGCAGGTTCCATGTGCTTCTCCAGTTGACTTATACATACACCTGCTTCTCATCCTAGATGGTCAGCCTTCTGGAAAGTAGGCAGTCTTGATGATGTGCTTTCCATATGACAAATGTAAAACTGGGCATGCATACTCAGCATTAAATCAGGTCTTTCTTACAACCTAACTGCTGTTAATATTGAAATTGGCAAAATCAATAAATTAATAGATAGACGATAGATAAATAAAAGAAACCCAGTCCATATTATAAAGTTGATGACTTTCTTTTTTTGATATTTCAAAGGTTACTTTATTTTAAGGATTGCTGCTTAATGCTTTAATTTAAGAAAATGAAATGTATTTTTTACTTATTTCATTAACCTTTCATATAAAAAGTCCATAAATCTCTTTGGTGAATTTTCAAACAAATCAAAAAAAAAAATTGAACCAAAACGCAAGCCTCAGAAACATAGTAAACTGGAAAAATTGAATTATTTAGTATTAGTATAAAACAAAATGATGACTTAAACCACAGCTGCTTAAATTTTAAGGAATTTACTATGAAATCCAGTATCAACTTCCATTTGTCTTCTGAATGTCAGAGGAAAACCAAACATTTCTAGCTGATGATGATCCCTTTATTCTGAGCATCTGAATAATCCCATAGAGGACATCCACAGCTGAAGCAATCTTTCTTTTCCATCTCAACTGGCTCTCTCTCTCTCTCTCTTTATAGACTTCCTATAGACATCCACTGAGTCTCTGGACAAAGATACTTTTCTCACTTGGAACATTTAAGAATCACACAAATCTGCTTTAGACTCAACTTGAAACATGAGTCTAAAACTCAACTCTAACAGAGATTCCTTAGGGCTGCTGTGACTTTACCCTAACTGTATCTCTCTGCCATTTCTTCTCTGTGCTATAACCAATATTTATCTGCTGATTCCTTCAAAACAAATACATGATACAGTAACAACTGCTTTCCACTGGCTCCTTAGATTTCAAAGGATAAGATCATATACTTTTGTTTTGAGACACTAGGAGATTACTTTATAAAGAATGAATTTGTAGAAATACTTTATGTGTATAACACTTTGGGGTGTGTGTGTGTGTGTGTGTGTGTGTGTGTGTGACTTTCTTAAACTATAAACTACTTTGAAAAATTTTTAAATGATTTTTATTTTTAATTAACACATAGTTCTTATCTCTAAAGTCCAATGTAAAATTTCAATACATATGTGAGCAGTGTATGATGATGAGATCAAAATATTTGGCATATCACTTGTCTTATATATTTGGGAGCAGAAAACAAAACAGGCTGACATGTATCAGTATTATTAAGTATTAATCATATCTAGGTTTATAAAAAAAAATCTCAGCTTCATTGCAAGCCCAAGGATAGGCCACAGCATAACACTTTATCATTTGCCAAGGGACTTCTATGACAAGGTAATTTCTCAGCATTAAATTAAAAACACTGTAATATACTTCTGAGAAATTTTAAATAGACTCCACTTCGATTTTAGGAAATGGTTAAAGTCTCTAAACATGTTTTACTACCATAGGATAACTGAACCTTCCACACTGTACTTTATTTCATTCAAATATAGTCCTATATTTTACATACTCTACAGCAAAGCAAACTTTTCATTAAAAAACACCATTCCTGAACACAACTGTCACCTCAGATTTCTGGAGTCACAAAGAACATTTGTACATCAGCTTACAATAGAAAAATCTTAAGAGAAAGTTGCCACAGGTCTGAAAGAAAGGTCATTCATTACCAACAGCTAGAATCCCCAAACAGTGCTTTATCTCTATATTTAGGACTATTTAAAATATATATTTGTTCTTAGAAAACTAATACTACTATATTTATGAAAAAAATCTAGATATAACAGAAAAGTAATCTGTATATCCATTTCTATACAGAGTTGATGTCAGAAGGATAATGTGACTCATCATTATGAATTTTGACAGGCTTAGGGGGATGGATAATGCTGTAAACATTTGCTAGGTAGATCATGAAAGGACTCACTGATTTCTAGCAATGCTATACTAAAAATAATAATAAAAATTTTACCAACTTGATAAGCCTTTAGGATAATTTTAGAGAATTTCATATACAACTTTAAGACAAAAGCATTTGTAAAGATAAATGCTTTTGTCTTAAAGTTGCATATGAAATTTTATAAATCAAAACTTTTGGTTTGATAATAGATATTTGGTTATATTTTCCTCCTTTGGCTACACTGATTGACAACATGATCATGGTATAATTTTAGCAGTCATTGTACCCATGATGTGAATTTTGATAGCACAAGGTTTGATTAATTGAAAAATACTCCACCTGTCCATTAAATGGAACTCCTTGTCTGAAATATGAGTCCACATTCACAAATGACAGTTTGCTTAAGGTGTTTGTGATCTTAGTGGATGCTTTTCCAGTTTCCTCAACACCTGAAACAAAAAGGGGAATATACTTTTGCTGAAGGCTGATGCCCATGGATTTCTTATATCATTACCTCTTTCATAATTTGGCTCAAACAAGAAATCAATGTCATTTTCTTCTCCCACACCCTTGCAACACACAACCTGTTCCTTGTTCTTGGATCTTGGCGATCACATCAAGCTGCATTTCATATTCTGTCCTCTTTAGCTGGAAAGCCTTGGTTTTCACTAGCTGTGAGAAGCACCCATGGCTGTCTAGCTAATAAGGGAGAAAATAAAACACAAAAACATAATGCATATTATACTGGATAGGTCAGTAGTTGGTTAATCTGGCAGAATTTAGAGGGAATGATAAAATAATCTAGGCAATTTTATATTATATTAGGGAACAATATGCTCTGTTCAGAAACTAATTATTAATAATTTTATGGTGATATCTTGTATATAATTGTCAGATATAATTCCTCACTGCCTGACATTCTCTAGAAAGAATAATTAAGAAATAGGCTAATGGTTTGGATAATCTTACTTCAACAGAGTTAACACTTCTCCAAATGCTGGGTTCCCTCCCATAGCAGAAAGTTGGTAACTGGCTACCTATCTGATGACTATCTCACCTCTCTGGCATCTAGATGGGGCATTGTAATAGGTTCTTGCTTCTAGAAAGAAAATAGAATTGACACTCTCCAAAGTCAAGGTGGTTTAAAAGATGTGTGGCCTGTCTCCTTCTTTTACAGAAAATACCTGGGAAGGCTTTTGATGGCTCAAATTGTTATTCTGGAACATGTAAATTGGCCAATTGCAAAAGACAAGTAAATATTTTTTAGCTAAGTCATTTTTTTAAAGAAGTATCTTAAAGGTACAGAATTTCCCTGGCTTAGCACCATGTTGCTGTTAAGAAGAAATGTGTTTGTTGTTAGCACCCAGAAAGCACAGCTCTGAGCTTACCTTATGACTGAATTTCTCACAGAAAGCCAACGACTCTTCCCCAAAGCAGTTAGAAGGGTGACTGTACTTTCTGCAGATGTTCACAGTCACGTATCCCGGAACAGACTTCCCATAGGTGTATCTGCCATGAGAATATTGCCAAGTGACTCAAAGCAAGCACTGTTGCTTTCTTCTGTCTCTTTCACCTACAACACATCTATCTTCAGTGTTTCTTTCTGCCCTGTGCTGAGGTCACACATTACACATTGGGAGCCCACAAGCTGACTCAGAAAAGCTCCACACCAAATATTGAAGCTCATCTCGTTCTTCTTTTGTGAGGTATTTTTAAAATCTTAACTTTTTAGTTATAAATTAATTTATTTTGAGGCAGCATTATAGCCTAGGGTAGCCTTGAACTCTCCATTCTTCTGTCTCAGCTTCCACTGTGTTGACATTATAGACATATAACCACCATACTCAGTTTTTAACTTTAAAATTTCTGTATTAGCTTTAAAAATGTGCTTTTGTTGAAAGGCTGAATTATTTTATTTAAAAAAATTAAATTAGAACACAATGTAGGTTTCATTATGACCTTTTCAAATAGCATTTTTTAAAAACTCTCCATCTTCTTTTCTTGCCTATTTTCTTCCTCTCTCCTCTACTCTGGGGCCAGAAGTATTCTCTTTATCTTTCTGCTTTTTCCTTCTTTTCCTCTCATACCATATGTCCACATTCACCCCTACTTATATGCACTCACACGAGCATTACAAGCCAGGATTCACATGTGGGAGAGGATCCATGATTTTACATTCTTACGAGAAGAGTAGTACCAACATACACAAAATAAAGTTAACAGAAACTACAAACATTTTCAAAATGACTTAAGAATCCAAACTATCAAAATGTGTCCTCAGGGTAAATCTCTATGTATATGTTCATTTACTTTTTTATAAAAGAAGTAAGGTTGTGGTTATTAATGTCACATGTGATTGTTTTGTTTTCAAGGGCATTTGTTTTCTTTCATGTTTGGAAGTCTGAAGCATCCTCTGTCTCTGTTTTCAGGGGCTTCAGTCAGCAGTTACAAGGGACTCAGTGACCATGGCTCCAAAGGGGCTAACAGTTTGTGTGCTGCAAGTATGTCCTCGAGGTAGCACTATCCTTCTGCTTTCTATTCTGTTAGTACCACCACAGGTCCCTTGGGAACCTAGGATCCTTCAAACATTTCTGGATTCAAAGGGATCATCCTGAAAGAACATGTTCAGTCTCTCAGTGAAATGGCAGTACGGCAAGGGAGGTGACAGCTGAAAGCAGCCTGACGAGTTAAGGGTGATTTTGATTCCTCTCTTTACCCACTGTGTGCAAGGTCAAATAAGTAACCTGTTACTGACTGAAATTCTTCTATAAACAGGCATTATCTCCCTCCTAATGGTGTCACTTACGGCTAAGGGAAAGCCAGTATTCTTTAGCACACTTGCATGCATGTGTGTGTGCATGCATGTGAGTGTGTGTGTGTGTCTATGTTTCAGATTTCTCTCTTGTAGAGTCAGTCCCAGCTTCATGCCTCTCTATAAGTGGTCCTCACCTCATGAAAGTTACAGAAATGTTGATAGAAATATAAAAGAAAATAAGAAGAAAACAAAAAAAGAAGAATGGGAGAAGAATGGTCTACAGTTGGGAACACTCCCAAGGTATTTCAAGTTCTCATGTTGCCCCAGCTTCGGGAAAATCAGTCAACATGTCTCAAATGGTGAATCTGCTTTACGGAACTGTTACTGTTGATTTCATCGACTCACGTGCCACACACCGACACGGGCATCTCCTCCTCCAGAATGGTGACTGTCTCCGGCACGTCCACATCCACTGCAAACTTGGGAAGCACTGTGGAGCACAGAAAGGGGTCAGTGGCTGCTCTTCAAGTCTAGTTCTTTGGGACAATTCTCTAACGATATCCCAGTATTCTGTAAAGGTAACTACGTTCTCCAATCTATTCACACTTAACTTCATTCTCCAGTAAAGATTTTGCTTAAGGAACTCTGACTGTTCAATAGTACCTTAAAGTCTCTCTCTTTCTCTCTCCTCTCTCTCTCTCTCTCTCTCTCTCTCTCTCTCTCTCTCTCTCTCTCTCTCTCTCTGTCTCTCCTCCCTTTCTCCTTTCCGTTTCCCTCCCTCTCTAACTACTGAAACAATATTTTATTTTAGTCATTCAGTATTGCTACAAACAACCAAACTACATAACATTTTATTCAAAAAGCACTGATGCCCCATTGGACTTAGATGTAATTGATTCTACTTTAAGCCCAAGGTCATCCACCAGAAACAAAAGGAAACTACATGAACTCAAACTATGATCTCTAGAGGTCTCAGCTATGAAGGACACCATTCCATGATTTTCCACAGTTTGTACCGAATTCCTCCACAGAGAAGGAGTGCTCTATGATCCTGCCTGTTTCCGTCTGTATCACCACCTTGTAGGAGCCCTGAGGGGGCTCTGAGGAGAGGGGGAAAGAAAACTGTTTGAGGCCACTCTGTAACTTGAAATTGTGCCATTGTTGAATGCGATTTCCTTTGGGGTCCTGTAATAAATTAACAATAATTCATAAAAGTACAAAGAGCAACAGAGATTATGAAAAAAATCTATGGAAGCTTCCATGTTATCTACAAAGAGAGTAAATGATAAGGGCCCAGTGGGCAGGTGAGTTCCAGCTGTTCATTCCTGTGTAAGCTGGGAGCTTCTCCCTTTCCCAAAGTCCCTGGCATATTATTGTAATAAGTCACCACAGAAGGTCTCCCTGAAATGACTGCTTCTCCTTTAACTGTGGACTATTTGAGTTGCATACCTGGATGTATAATAGATGAATCTGAAAGAAAAGAAAGAATTGTATAATGTTCTCATGGAATCACTCAACACACACACATGCATCTGTATATATATTCTACCAAATTAAAATTTACCAAATTTTTAATTAATAAATTTCAAGCAATTAATAGGGGATGTTAAGAACTCAGTAGCCATGGGCAATGGATATATATCATGTTCTATTGTTGGGAATAGGGTTTGCTAATATTATCTAAAATATTGTAGCATTCCAGTCAAGAACATTCACTTGTTATGCAACTTTACAGACTGAACCCAATTATTAACATACATCAGTAAGTGCCTCTAAGAATGAGAAAGGATGGGAATAGCTCCTCTGCTACCTATGTTCATTCACTTATAAAACCACTATTTATTACTTATCTACTTATATACTGTGTCATTCTAGATTCTGAGAACACAGCAGAACAGAAAAGAACAATATGTCTACCTGTCCTCATTTTAAAAAGATGGACAGAAAAAGAAAATACCCATGTGTATGAGGACATCATATATACATATTTATGTATGGATGCATGCCTGTCACATATATATTGTACAAACATGTTAACCTGACTGAGTGGTAGATACCATATTTGTTTTTAGGTGGAAAGCAGAAGCTGAGAGACAAACATCAAGGTTACCTCAATGGTCTTGTTTATAAATGTTGGCCAAGTTGTAACAATTTAGGTAGTGAGAAATAGTATTTTTTCTGAGTCAACATGATTTTATATGAAGTAGGTATAGGTGTGAGAGTCAGAGAAGCCAGGGTCATGACATCTCCTTTTGTCTTTGGTGTTAAAAAAAGAACTGGTTCTTTTTAAGATGGAAAAGATGTAGTGAAAAGCTCACCTAAGAATTGACTTGGTCTGATGCTCATATTGCGGTAGAAAGAGTTGTGAATCCTCACAGAGGAATACATATAATACTCCCAACTTCTTTCATGATAGAGATTTTGGTGTGTTTAAAAAAGATTTAAATCTCTAAGAAATATTTGAACTTAAATTTGTGGACAGCTGTTTATTGTTTATTTTCTTACTCTTCCTAGTTAGAAAATGAAGAATAAGTTTAACTATATGATAAGCAACTCAGTGCCAGATCAGTCAGAACATGTTCCCTCCTTTTTGACCTGAGATAGTGTCATCAATGAAGACTCTCTACTATGCAATGTAAGAAATCATTGTTAGTGTTATCCAATAACCCAAGCAGGGTTCTAGGCAGTTTATACAAATAAAAATGATTTTAATGTAAGTAGAAGGAGGACTTACCAATTCATTAATGGGAATAAAACTTTCATCCAATGAGACAATGCGAAATTTCACTGAAATAGAAATGTTTTGGATGAGTCCCTGACCAGTCCCATAGTTGGGCAACGGAACTATTTAAGAAACGGGGATCACGGGGACTGCGATGGACAGGCAGAGGGTGAGGAGTTTCATTTTGATGCCGTCTTGAGTGTGGACTTCACTATACCTGTCTGTTCTGGTTTGTAGATGGGTTTGTCAGTCTGCACAAAGATCACACTCTCTACCTTCTTTATTAGCACTTTTTTCCGTTTCTTAAATTCATGAGTTGGTCCTTTTATTTGGACAGTGAAGAATGCCACCTCATTGGACAAAGACTCTGGCACCTGAAATATGGAAGAGAGTCTGAAACCCAGTGACTCTCTCCAGCCTCCTCTCCGGGTTCTGCATCTCTATAGAGACCTCCCCCTATTTGCTTCATTTCAACCCCTTCTTCTCATTCAGAAAGTTGAGGAATTTCATAGGCAGAAATTTTGATATTTTGCAAGTGGGAAGACTTGGTAATATAGGAGAAGTTGTGACTGAGAATCTCATCTTGGTTTGTATGGAAAATACAGTGAAGTCTAGACTCAGTTACACACTGTATTTGACCAAGTAGTTATACACTAATGGGACATTGTAGAAGCAGGTCTTTGGGATCTTAACACTATGAAAAAAGATAGTGTTTTATTAGTTTTAGATTGCAGGTATCCCTCCTGTGTCCAGCTATGACAAGATTTTAGACACATGCCCAGAGTGGTTTCTACAGTTTTTACTCTTTATAATGTATAGAGTTTATACATTAGCCTTGGTTTATAATTAGCCTTGACCTAGTTTGCTTCATAAATGTTAAAAATAATTTTAATTTTAAGTAAAAGTCACATTTCCCCCTTCTATACTACATACTATCGGGTTTTTTTAGACTAATGAAAATTTTCTTTGATCATTGAATTTATTTTCAATATGCCTATAATATGCAGGTTGTACAGTGAGTTGACACTGAATGTCTATACCTGGTTGCCACCTTCGAATTCTTTATTGAACACTGCCCTCCCAGCCAGTTTCTCAGTGTTTTGTTTTAGTAACACTGGATCCCTCCTCTGGAGCAAGTGTACAGGAGCCCAGTAGCTGCACTCACGGTGAAGTAGATACACTGGAATAAGTCCTTGTCAATCACCAGGTCAGTGAAGAGGTTCTGGTTTCCCTTGGCAGACTGTATGAAAGCATTCACAGATACTGTCTCGTTTAGATGGCTAAGGAGGAGGCAGGCCTTCTCAAGGGTGCCAGTGTGGAGCAAGGAGGGAATCAACACCATGTAGATTCTGAGGGTGGAGGAGTACAGTTAGAGAGGAGTGAAGAAGTTGTTACCATCACCATCACCATATCCAACCACAGTTCCACCATTATCATCCTCCATTCTTGGCTATACAGTAAAAGAAGATAGACACCAGACTGCTGTGACTGCCATCAGAATTACCTCCCCCAGGCCACTGTAGTGAACATTTTTAAGAACATTGTTGAAGGGCGGGAAGGGGGGCGAGTATCCAGCAAGCCCATAAAATGTACACATCAACAACTTGCTTCTGTTTTACAAACACAGAATCTGTGCCTCACAAAAAGTGAGTCAGCAGTTGAGAGTCTCTTTGTGGATAACCCAACCTGAATATTGACATCATATGTATTTGCCTTTCCAAATGTAGAGAAAAGCTCCATTCAAATATAGTCCATCCCCCAGTCACTCAGGAGCAGGGCAGACGGTTTCTCACTACTGTAACATATGACTAAAGATGCTTGTTTCAAACAGCAACTCTCAGGATTGTGTTTGAAACACCATACACCTCTTACATACTCTCAAGTTAACTTTTTATTATAGTTTTAAACAATAAGAAAATACACTCTTTTGGCACACTTAAATAAGGTTTAATTTCTCTTAAATTAGGTTTTAACATCTCCATAGAATTTTAAATCTTATATTTATTGTGATATACAGAGGTGCATTACTTGGGAAGCTAAGGCAGGAGGGTAACCATGAGGCCTACTAGGCCTACATAGCAAGACCTTGTTTCTAAAACAAACAAATTAATAATAAAATGTGAAAGGTTTTTTGTAATGGTCAAAAATTCAAGTTTCTGTGCTGCTAACTACCTAGAAGTTTATACTATGATTTCCTTATGCTTCAAAATATCTCATGAATACTCCTATTTTTTTTTATTAACAGGTATATACCCATATATACTTATACATAAAATTTATATACCTGTGGGTATATATACCTGTGGTAAATTTATGTACTCATAGGGTTAGGGTTAGGGTTAGGGTTATGGTCACACATTTAAATGAAGAGCTAATGTTATATTTACATACCCATTAGTTGGGTATATCAAACATCCAGGATGGATGTGTGACCATAAATTTGTGTTGTTTCTTTATGATTGACTTATCTTCAGAAGTTATAATACACAACTTACCAAAAATATAAATCATACATATTAGATTTAAAATTAAAATACCTTCGAAGCACATTTTAGTGAACATGGATGACCCATGACATTGGATAGTCCTTATGAAAACAAATATCACTTTTCTTTTGTGTACCTACCTATAAACACTAAAGAAAACAGTATCCAATACAAGTAGGTAAATGATAGATAAAAAGTATGTCTTTGTCATCATTTCTTATATATCATCTTGTATGACTTGCCTTGAATCACCCAGAACCAGTGCCCCCAGTTATGGCTCTGTCTGTCTGTCTGTCTGTCTGTCTGTCTGTCTGTGAGTCTCCTCTCCTTGGTTCTTTCTTGTTTCTTTGAAATAATTTTCACCAAAGTCCTGTTTGGTCTCTATAGTCCTTTACTTCCTTAGCATCAACATCAATCATTCCTAGGGTTACGGTTAAATCCCCTGACAAAAAGCGCCACTGTGGAGAGCTGTGTCTTTCTCAAACAGTGTGAGGAATGCAAAGTAAGCATCAGGAAGAACAAAGCTTCAACAGAGACACATGATCTCCGGGTTCTGAAGACAGACTTTTAACAGGAACATCCAGAAAGGAGTGTGTCACAGAGGGGGAGGAGATCTGGGTATTCTGAAATCCAGAGAGCTCAAGAGAAATGATTAAGACTGCATGAATGAGGGGGATTTGAGAAATCTCAGAGCTGGAAGGAACCTCAGAGGTGAGAAAGGAGATGATTTTATAGGAAAGGAATGAATAAGCAGAAGACCCTAAATTCAAGCTTTTTGCGTTCTGTGGGACTCACGGCTTTTGTCCTGTGGAGCCATCTGTAGGCGGCAGCAGCAGCAGCAGCAGCAGCAGCAGCAGCAAAAGCAGGGCCAGGCGTGGGTGTGGGAGCCAGTGCTTCCTCATGCTGCAGAAAGGACCAAAGACCCTGCTGCCTTGCACCCTGCTTCTTGAGGGAGATCGAAGCAGCTGTGCTGTTCTTTGTGCAAACAGCTGGTTCCACCCACACAAGTTCTCTAAACAAAGCTGAGGTCTTTGAACATTCTCTGAAAGGGTCATTGATGGTCTAATTACTGCCAAGGTTAATTCCTGGCCCGTTAGCCAGAATCCCCACAATGATTTACCACTTTGCGGTTACTGCTCACTTTTTCTGATTTTTACAATAAAACGGATCATCAGCTCCTCCACCCCCTCATCCTCCCGCAGTGCCTTTTACTGATGCTCTGGGTTGCTGCCTGGATGTATAATGGGTAAGGAGGCTGCAGCTTAAGCAGCAGTAGAAGGCTTGAATAGTTACTCCAAAGAAGCGTGCCAGCAAGCTCTGGGCCACATAAGGCCAGTCTTTAACGTGAGGCCCATCATGTTCAGCAGCCTCCGGTGAAAAGATTTTGAACTAAACTAGCAGGTAGGTTTTGACTTTAGAGTTAATATATACTAGGTTCCAAATGAAGCATCAGGACCAGGAGAAATGATTATTTTTAAGTTTCCTAATGCTTGACTGTAATCCAAGTGCTGGAGGACAGGAACAGGAGTATCCTGGGCTTGCTGGCCAGCCAGTCTATCCTAAACAGTGAGTTTCTAAGTCTCAATATAACATAACATTAACCTCAGCTCACACACACACACACACACACTTCTATTTTAAGAAAGTGAAGAATCACAGGTTTCAAATAACCCCCATCTACTGTGCCTAACAAAGATCCTAATTGCTTTTGCCATACAACAATTTTTGTATGTCACTCCCCTCTCTAATCTCTCTGTCCTAGAGACGGTTTTATTAGTTTATACATCCATCCACTCATTCTTGCATCCCCTTGGTTATTTCTAACCATCTATTGATCCTCCCTGACTAGAACCTAGCGACAGAATGTCAGATAAGCAGAACAAGAATGAACAAAAATTCTAACATTCTTACGGGGCACGGGATAGGACAATTTTTACAAGCAAGATAAATGAAGTATGTAACCATTATCATTAGAGATGCTGACGACTCCCTGAGGGCAGACACCAGAGGCACGAAGCCCAGATGTGGTCTCCTGGGCACAATCTGGGAAGAAGTAAAAATCTGAAAGTCAGCAGGGAAGTATGAGTGGTCGGTAGGCAGAGGGGGGAGGTGGGGGAGGGGGCATTCTAAGCTTTAGAATGACATACATATACAATGTATACACATGCAGGAAGGAGCACAGAAGGCAAGAGCAGTAATGATGCTCTTAATAAAACGAAATGCATTTGTCCTGAAAGCAACGCTTGACTGATTAGAAGGATGACAAAGATAGCTGGCTATAGATCCAAGAAGAACTTGGGCAATATTAAAGTTCAGATTTTCTCCCTGAAAATATCAATCTTACTGGAATATGATGGGGAGACAGGGTGACAAGGAAATAATCCAGAAGATGGCAGAGTGAGTGAAGTGTGTTCTACACCAGGGCATTCACGATGCAACTGGAAAAAGGTTGCCAAGTGACAACATATTGTAGAGAAAAGATTGTGGGGGCTAAAACCTTGTTTGTTTAATTTCTCAGCTGGTCAGTGAGCAATATCTGAGATCCCTAGATTCACCTGCTTGTACAGGTTGCAGGAATAAATGTCAATACTCAGAAGATGCTGATGAAAGTGTCAGAAGCCCAAGACAAGGGCTCAAGTGATAGGCAGAGACAGTCAAAATAGAACAAAAGTCAGAATCGAGGAATTCCAGGAGAGTGAGGGGGTCTCTGAGTCCCAAGGAAAGCACCATTTTAATAAGAAAGTAACTTACTGGGTCAGTGTGATTGTGAATTCATGCCATGACATTCGTAACAATAGCATTCAAAATTGAAAATACAAAGAACTTACTTTATAATACCTTGATTCAAACTGTAACAGAATTTTAGTCATTTGTTTATACATGCTAAAAACAAACATTTCCAGGAATCAAAACAGGATGAACAAAAGTTAATAAGATTTACCTGATCCCTCATCATGAACTGTGAAGATGAATAGTGAGGGTCAACACTATCAAATTTGTGACTGTGTGTGTCCAATGTCACTGTGAAATTAAATTGTAGAATGACACTATTGATCTAGATTAGAAATAAGAGTATTGAGATCCATCTGTCTTCATGTTTGTGTGGGGCAGAAGCTTCATATAGGCAGAAAGAAATGTAATAAACAAGAGAGAATTTTATTTGATCTGAAAGGCAGAAAATGGCAATGTATGCCTGCTAGAGATGCAGAATAGGTTCCTAAAGAGCAGAGAGTTTGAAACACACATAAACAAAATATTTCTTTTATAAATGCAGAGTGGGAGCAGCCTGTGTGTGTGTGTGTGTGTGTGTGTGTGTGTGTGTGTGTGTGTGTGTGTGTGTGTGTGTGTGTGTGTTGAACAGTGTTGTGATGGCTGGAATGAATTGTTACCTTGGTAAAATCTAGAATGGCCAGGAGATGGGCCTCTGGACATGCTCTATTATCTTGGTTGCTTGACTGAGGTTGGAAGACCCACCTTTTGTGGCTGGAACAATTCCTTGGGCAGTGTGCAAATGGAAACTGTATAATAAACACTGCTCTATATGTTTAGTTCACGCTCAGAGTCCACTTTGACTGTGGATGTGATGTGTCCAGTCCTGCTTTATGGTCCTGCAGCTTTGAACTTCTCAATATGTTGGACCCCAAACCTTGAGCCGTGATGAACTTTCTCCTTTAAGTTGCTTTTGCCAAGATGTTTTCATCACAGCCACTGATAGAAAAGGAATCATCTCACAGGGAGACTCCAAGGACATGATGAGTGGATGTGCTATAAATCTGTATCCCAATGGGGCAGTATTCAGTTATAAGCCATGATGAGATGCTGCCATTTGCAATCAATGGTGGAACTCCAGAATACCATGTTAAATGAAACAAGCCAAACACAAAATGACAATAGATATAGAACTATAATTATTAGAACCTGGGAAGGGCAACAAGAAGAAGGCTGGAATTAATCTATACACATTGTGTGCATGCGTGGAAATACTAATGAAAAGAATGAAGGCTGTACCTGGTAGAGGGACATCTTTCCTTACATATCCTATTCCCCACATACTCATAAAGAGGAAACATTCTTTCAAACCTATTTCACTTGGGGTGAAGAACTTGAGAAGAAAAAGTTGATAAGTGGGTGCAGCAGTCAGTCTCCAGATCCCTGGAGCCTCAGTACAGAATAAACTGTGTGATCATGGCCAGCTGTATTATCGGCTCTGCACCTCAGCTATCTTGGCAGTGAGTTAGAAGTACCAACATCTTTGTGCTGTCAATATTTACGGGGTTAACATGGACCAGGATGCTACAACTGTAAACTTATCACACTAGTGAAAATTAATCTTTACATTCTAAATATTAATGGTTGAAAAGAGATTGTACCTTTTGTGGGTTTTGCTATAGGAACAGTGTCCAATACTAATTCCTGGCAAAAGAATACAAGTTGCTTTACCTGAATAGACTGTTCCTCATGGGAAAGAGAGCACACAGCCTTGTAGCGGGAAATCAGGAACTGTATATGTGAACGATCGCGTCATAGGAATGGAGACGAGCTGGGCGTGGTTAACTGAAAAAGATTTTGGAAGTAGACCTTCGAGGGAGGGGACCAGGACAGGAAGTCGTCATTCTCTTACGAGAGCTCCCCGACTGAGTGCGCAGTTCGCTCCAGCTGCCCGGGAGTTCGGACTTACGGCGTGGGGATGAAGAATCTTCCTTAGAAAGGCTCCAGCGCGCTACAACCTCATCCTGTCATCTTCTCCTAAAACCGGCTCTGTTTTGTAAGCTATTTTCTCCAAATAAACCCTGTTTATAAACATATCTCAGGGCGGGTTTTTACCGCAATAATTGGCGCCTGAACAGGGACTTTGAAGAACTTATCAAGTGTTGACAGAAAGGTGAGGTAGGGTATGTGAAAGTGAGGAAATAAGAAAGGCAGTTCATGGATTGGAAAGTAAAGGTGCGGAACACAGGTGGGATGTTTGGGAGCTGAGAATAAAAAAGAGATTAGGAGATAGGCCTTAATAAAAATAAGTGAGGAAAAAAAACACACCCTCTCACATTGTAAAAGTACTTGCAGGGACTAGAAAGTTCTGTGATTTCACTCAGTATGCACTAGCTGACATTGCTCAACACAAGAGAACAGTGAAAGTAGGTATGTCTTCTTTCCGTGGTGATGGTGAGGACATTTCAGCTGTTTATATAGTAATCACCTCAAAACAAGAAAGTTAAGTTGGTGCCAAACACAGCCACCAATTGCTGAAGCATGCAGGCCTGGAGCCAGGAATGAGGGGCAGTGCATGTCCACAGTGAGGATCTCAGGATTAAGCACATTTTGTTTGGGCTATTTCATGACCTCCCCACATTTTAGTGAGACAGAAGCATATCAATTCCCAGATATCTCTATAACTATGTCCTTGCTATAGATTCCTCAAATTAACAAAAATCTAGCTTGTTTTCTTTCTCACTTAAGTTCTATTTTCTGAACACAACTGACAGACATCCACTGTGGTAGACCCTATTAGTGGCTAGACTAAGCCAATTTAATACAACCAATAAGATCCCACTCTAGTCTCCATACACGCTATACACATTCTTTAAAAATTTTTAAGGATGTGTTTTTGTTTTGTTGTTTTGGATTTATTTAATTTTTTATGTGTATAAATGTTGGGCCTACATGTTTTTCTGTGTACCATGTGCATGCCTGGTACCTGCAGAGGTCAAGAGAAGGTATAAGGTCCCCTGAAACTGGAATTTCAGATGGTTGTGAGCTGCCATGCGGGATCTGGAAATCAAACTCAGGCCCTTTGGAAGCTCTTAACCACTGAGCCATCTCTCCAGACCCCAAAGAAATGTTTTAATTGATGTGCCTGTGTGATGTTTACTAAAAGAACAGTTTTATAAGACCTTAACATACTTTCACATCATCTGTTCAGAAATATAATCTCTTATTAGCTGTATAAAAAAGAACCATACAATGTTCCCACAAGTAATCTTCTAAAATGTCATCAGTTTATGGAGGGGACGTGGCACATATTTATCAATTTTAAAGTCTGTTGTGTCTGAGCATCTGGCAAAATTGTCATTTCTAGGTGCCATGTCAGTTGCTTATGGCTTCTTGGCTTTATTTTTAATTACTACCTTTTTCTTTTTAACAGATACACAAAAATTTGCATATTTTTTCATATATTTTCTTTTTTAATAATTTTTTATTAAAAGTCTTTTTGCTCATACCCACCTCTGCTTCCCATCCCTCCCCAGTCTCTCCCACCCCAACCCCACATTCCCTGAAGAGGGCGAGGAATCCTTGGTTTGGATTTTGTTTTCTGATTAGAAAATCCTTCTTTATAATCAGAGGGGAAAGGTATATTAAGATAAAACTGTCAATAATAAATGGCATAATTCACATAAATTACATATTTTTATAGCAAGTTATAATTAAGCATGCTCATAAAACCTGAAATAACATGATGTCATTTGAAGATAAATTACAAGTTATTTATAAAGGAAGAGAACATGAGGCAGATGTCATGCATCATACTCTTGAGGCTTTTGCCTATAATAACAAATAATTCTATTAATTGCTTAAACATTATAATGTCTTTTCACAAGTTAATGCATTTTAGTTTTTGTTACAAAGAGAAAATGTTTACTTTTATATGGGGAAATAATTTAAATATTTCTTGTTGGCCTATCTAATAACTTTATAATAGCTTTTAAATCTCATCATTTATCCTGGTGTAATGTTTTCTTACATGAAACATATGCTCAATACAGTGACATTTTCTAGAACTTGAGTTTTTCTTGTTTGTGAAAGGAACTAGAATAAACACTTTTGGTAGTGTTTTGCAGCTTGCCTTAAAATGGGTAACTATTTCTTCTAGGCCTAATTCAATGGCATTGTTTTGGTAGGAAATGAAAAAGGAACTTCACATTCTACCAAATAAACAGGATGCTGTTAAAGAACACTGCTAAAGGGTACTTACTACAAAAAAAAAAAAAAAAATGTTGCTAAAGGGAACTGCTAAAAAATGATGATAGAGGATGCTTCTCAGATTAGTAGGATTATGCTGATTTGACTGTACTGATGACTTTGGAGGTTTACAGAATGCAAAGATGAGAGGCTGAAAAATAACAGAGAAGGAATACAATGCATTTTGGTGCATTGAGTATGCTTAAATTCATGAAGCCCTGATGCATTGTTCAAGATTCTACTTTGGGCACTTTATTCATTCATTTATTTATTTAAGTTGGTTGTTTTTAGGTAGGGTCTAACTATATAGCCCGGGCTAGCCTTAAACTCAAGAGTCCTCTGCTTCCTCTTCCCTTGTGGTAGGATTACAGGCGTGTGCCACCATGCCTGGCTTTAATTTAAAACAAAACAAAACAAAAAAAATATTTATTTTATTTTATGTGGATAAGTGTTTTGCCTGCTTGTATTTATGTATACCTTATGTGTGCCTGGTTCCGCAGAGGCCTGAAGAGGGCATCTTATGTCCTGGAATTGGAAGTATAGATAACTGTGAATCACCATGTGAATACTGGGCATGGAAACTAGGCCTTTTGCAAGAACAGCAAGTGCTTTTAACTATGGAGCCATCTTTCCAGACCCCTTTAACTTATTTTAACTGACATTATATATTGTCTAATATATACAATATATAACATATATGTATATACAGTGCAGTGGGATTATGTTATGTTGCTCTTGTTTCCTGTCATTGTAAATATTTGTCCTGCCTATGGGTTTAATAAAACTGATTGACAAAAGGCAGACAGGAAGTGTAGTCAGGGCTACCAGGTTAAGAAAACTTAGAAACATCTCAGAGCAGACACAGATGCTAGCAGAGCTGCCAGACAGATGTCACAGGGATGCGATGGAGACACGACCATGAGACCGCAGCAGAAGCAGAGGAGAGAAGTTGAAATACTGCTCTGAGAAAATGTACCAAGTCACATGGCTGAATAGGATAAGAAAGGGGTTAGTTTAAGACTAAACAGCTGGCAAGTTATATGCCTGGGCCCTAGGCCGATCAACATAAAAATATTATAAGTGTCTGTTTCCGTGGGACTCTGGGTCCGAATCTTGAAGATAGGCTGTAAAGCCTGGCCAGAAACCTTTTAAAACACTATAGGCTAAAGTATGTCACTTATAAATGTGTATACTTGTAGAATGGCTTCAACAACAGTTTAAATGACATTTTTTACTCTGTGTGTGTGTGTGTGTGTGTGTGTGTGTGTGTGTGTGTGTGTGTGTGATGCCAGTGCACATGTGGTCATCAGAGGACAAATTGCCAGAGTCAGTCAGTTCTCTCCTTCCACTAAGTGGGTCCTGGGATTAGGCATGGGGGAAGTGACTTTACTTACTGAGCCATTTCACTGGCTCTTGCCTCAGTTACATTTTCAGGGGAATCTTTTCTCTTGAGTCTTTCTAAGCCTTTTTGACTTCAGTTTTTAAATAAAGACAGAGATGCCTTTTTCATGCTTATATTCTATCAGTTATTTTCTTATTAGCAGATGAAAGTTATAATGATACAATTGGCATAAGAGTTAAGAAAACAGCACAGTAATTTAGAGACTTGGCCTCTGTTGTAAGTAGCAAAGGACTTGGGATGCTATTTGACACAAACACTCATACTTGTTATTTCACTGGTTTCAATCTCAAGGGGCCTATTGTCTTTTTCATGAGCACTTGAAGATCAGACTTGTTTTATGTAAAAAATATGGTGTTCTGCTTTGGAGCTAACATTTAAGAGACTCTCTAGATTGTGGGTCAGCCCAGTGGGACAGGACATTGTGAGAGACACTTTGAAGTCTCCTTGCTGGTCCCTCTATTGCTCCTCCCTTCTGAACCAAGTGGCAATCCCGGCACAGGATTCTTTATTTTTGCACAAGAACAAGTAACTTACTAGAAGCCATCTGACTTCCAAGCATGGATTTATCCCACATGGCAATTCAGATCTTTGGAAGAAGTGCTGCAGAGATCTCACATAAAGCCCAACTCTAAGGGATGGCTATTGGAGTGTCCACATCAGTATCAGAATCCCTCAAATGTCATGTCTCCAACATGGGATGCAAAGCAGCCAAACAATTTGTCTATCAACTGGTGGTCCTTTGAAATCTGTCAGCACAAACCTTTTGGCTTACTTCTGTTTCCCCTTTCTAAATTGAGGTACACCTGACTTACTATGCCCATTTGCCTGGTCATTCTCATTCACTAACATGTAATGCAGGACAAGGACATTACACTTTTGAAAGGTCAGAGGAACTAATTTGTGAAAACGTAACACTACTGGTAGAGCTTTATGGGGTAACTAGGGTAAATATCATGTCTATAAATGGCAATTTTGAGACACTGACAGGGGCCACCATGGGTACAATAAGTTCTGGAACACTAACAGGGGCCACCCTGAATACACTAAGTTATGAGCCACTGACAAGGGCCACACTGGGCACACAAATCTGCTGCCCTAATCCCCTTTCCTCATCTTCCTTTCTCTTTATAGAATATTTTCCTCTTCTATGTTTCCACCCTTTTTCAAAGAAAATATCTGCCTCATTCTACTAACAATTGAGGCGAGAAGGAAAAAACTTAAATATTTTTAGTTTTTTCAAATATTAATTAGATTATACAAGTAAGTTATACTTATGCTACTATAAAAAATGATATGAAGAAGATACTATATGAGTTGCCCCAAGTATTTCCTGACTATAAATATCACACTTATATTGAACATAAGGATTTTTCTTTTTGTTTTCCTACAGTTTTCCACAATTTTAAGTACACAGTCCAGTGGTGTTACATATATTTATACTGTTGTAAAGCAGATTTCATTCTTCTCATGGTTCTCATAAACTTTTGTTTCATTATTGGTGAGTAGTACATTTAATGGTTATATACATTTAAATAATGTACAGGTGGCTTCATTGATAACTAGATAACTAGCCAATAGGAAACTATGTGAATATTTAAACTACAATTCTTCTTTAACCAATCTTTGATTTAATTACCTTCTTAGGAGTGGGAAGCCTGCTGGACACATGGACATATATTAAGGCCAAATCTTCTTAAATTCACTACCAGAGGTTTCTTTCCATTGGATTAAGCCTCCAATTCTAAGGCAAGTCCAAGTTTGTGGTCTCCAACATTAAAGCTCTTCTGGTCTACCAAACAGATGATGTAGGTTTCACACCAGGCCTCAGAATCTGAGCAGCGACCACTCCGGTTAAATTAGAGTTGTTGGCCTTCGCAGCAATGGAAGCAAGAAAATCAAAAGAGATTTTGGCATCAATGCCAAAACAAGTGCTATTGATGTCTGATTTCCAAGTAAGGTTTACTGATGTCAAAATCTTTACACACTTCCTGATAAACTGATTCTTCAAAGTCTGTCCTATTACTGATGTTACTGTGAAACAGGAAGTTCCCAGTCCTGTACCTACTACAAAGTCATTCTTTGTAAGCTTTGACTTGGCACTGTCAAAGGTGAACTGGTACCCAGGATGCTGGCCCTCTCACTACAGACAGCTGAAAGTCAACATCACAGCCAAGGTTTGCATGTGTTAGGTGCAAAGGTCATATTAATTGTTAGTCTCAAACATTGATAAGCCTGGTCTTCAATTGCAGTCTCTATCATCAGAATGTTATTTATGTTCCATTTTTCTGTGAAAGACCATACTCTCACTCACCCTTTGTATTTGGTCTCCATGGTCCCAGTAACTTTCCCAGTGTCTGTAGTTATTAACAATTCCACACCACTGCATGGCTTTGTTTTCACATCCAGCTTTACCAACCCAAGCCAAATTCTCTACTGAGAATATCTCTGACAGCTTTGCCATATGATGGGGTGATACACACTGTCTGTGGGCAGGTTCATACACAACATTCCACCATGGTGAAGCCATGTGTATGTGTGTATGTGTGAGGGGATGATCTGCCTGTGTCTCAAGGTATGCTGCCATTGTACGTCAGCCCTTAGCTGAAGCTACTCACTATCTGGAGGTTGCATGCATTGCAACTGCCACAGCAGATGGAGAACCAAATTTAATTCTTTTCACTCAAATTTCAAATTTTATAATCATTAATCAAGGATTCTTTTAGTTCCCCTTCCCATAACTTCTAGTACTACCATCTGCCTTCTGTTCTGTAACTTAGGTATATAAATAATCTAATTGATTTTTAGTATACAGGGTAGGATACATAGATTACATACAAACACTACCATCGCTTGTTCTGAGCCCTGATAGTTTCCCTTGGGGGAGGGAGGAAGAAGATGCAGAAACAATGGCTCAGTCTTCAGGAGCAAGTTGAAACAAGCAATCTCAATTTATTTTGAGGGGGGCAAGCCTTATATACACCCCACCAAGCCAGGGGAAAGCACTGTGCTTTGCTGGCATCTGCTGCTGTGGCATGGTCATCTCTCACTGGTCCAAGTCATCTCACATCAGGACTCCACTTCTGTTGCCAAGGCCCCAGTCAGACCCCAGGCTGGCTTATGAGGAAGTGCCCACTCAAGGGACCCTGGTGGCTATAAGAAGGTGCTATGAGCATTTTATAACCCGTTTGAACTGGCTGAGGCCAAGCTGTCCCCCAGGTCATCAGAAGCCTCTAGGGCCCATACATCTCACACATGACAATTTTAGATAAAGAACTTGACCATCCATGGGTTGTGGTTCTGAAGGTGTCCTAAAATCAGGCCTTCACAGATATTAAGGAAGAACAGTCATTATACAAGTGGGAATGTTGAAATAAAGCATTCTCTTTCTTTTTTTTCTCCTTCCTTCTTCTTTCTTTTAGAAAATTTTATATTCTTTTCAAGAACTGCTTTCTACAGATTGAACAAACAGTGTATAAGAGTCACTATTTTTGTATGTGTTCTTCCCCATTTCTTATTTTCTGTATCATCTTTAAACACTGACTATCACCAGACATGATGTGATCTCCCACATGGTTATGATTTGCATTTCTGTGTTAAGCAGAAACATTAAGGTCTGTTCACAGGCTTTCTAGTTACATACACCTGGACAAAGTGTCTTCCAAGACACTTGCCAACTAACTAACTCACGGTGTTTTTTTGTTACAGGAATTCTTTATATATTATGTAATATAGTTGTAAGTATTCCTGGAACTCCACTTGGTTGAACCAACATGGCTCTCATGGGATGCACCTCATACGGAGGCACGACCCTGGGCATGGCTGCATAAACCCATGTGGTATTGCGTACAGAAGCACCTCCCTGGATGCATACGGAGGCACACCCTAAATGTGACTACGTAAACCCATGCACACCTCTTCTCTTGAAAAGAGACACCATGTTTTGGTCTCTTCTCTTCTTATCTCCTTCTGTCCCTGTACCCTCCTGGGAATTCCGTTAAATAAACCCTTGTGTGGCCTTGGTAGTGTGTATCTCTTCTCACATGCAAAACCAACAATAGTCTCTTGTTAGATATATTATTTACAAGTGTTTCCTTCAGATTGTTTTTCAATTTAATGTCTGTGGAGGTTGGAAGGAGAAATGTCACCACATAGGGTTATATATTTGAGTAATCGCTACCTAGTTGAGGGTGCTGTTTATGGTTTATTATAGAATCTTTGAGAGGAATGGCCTTATTGAAGAAAGTATGCTACTTGGGGCAGGCTTTGAGAGTTTGCAGCCTCACTCAACTTTCAGCTTATTCTGTCTGTGTCATACTTGTAGTTGATGATATAATTGCTCAGCTTCCTGGTCTGGCCTTGATCGCCATGCTCTCTGCCATTATGGATCCTGTCTTTGAAACTGTGGCTCAAGTAAACTCTTAAATTGTATTTTATCACCGAAACAGAATGGAGCTAATATGGTGCCTAAATGTTACACATTTGATATCATAGTATTTGTCCATATTTGCTTTTATCACCTGGGGTTTTGAATCATACCCTACAAATTATTGCCAAGACTAATACTGAACTTTTCTACTATTTTCCTCTAGAAGTTCTATAAATTTAGGTCTTGTTATACAACTTTAACTTTTTAAATTAATTTTAAAATTGGTATAGCATGAAGGTCCAGCTCTATTTCTGAGTGCCACTATTTGGTTTTTTTCCAAATACCTTTTGTTGAAAAGTCTGCCCCTATTGAGTAGTCTCAATACTTTGTTAAACATTATTTGACAATAATAAAAGGGTATATTTGGGGCTCTATTGTACCCCAGTGAATTATTTAGTCCTCTTTATTCTAGTACAACTCTGTCTACATGACTGCATCTGTGCAATGCAAGTTAGAAGTATGAGCTGTTTACACAGAACAAAACTAGCTATATAGGCTCCCTTGAGATTCCACATGAAACTTTAAATTGATTTTTATTTCCAAAGTAATATTTTACTATACAGCTTGCTCTGTTTTCATTTAAATGTGTTTTGAAGATAAATTCCTCTGTAATAAAATATCGATTTTTAAAGAATATATTATTGTGAGTAGTTACATTATATATTATAATTAATGTCATGCATAAACAATTACTTCTTGTTGTTCTACTTATAACTTCAGTGATAATACTTTCTTTGAGAAGTAATCTGTAAGTTAAATTAGTAGGTACAAAAATATTGGTTCAAAGACAAATATTGAATATAATTCCACAAAATAAAGGATTTGCATTGTTGCTATACAATAGGCGGTAGTATGTATTGTGTATGAGGTGCTTGTTAAATATGCATGTGATGATGAAAGGGAAATATATATATTTCTAGGATATAACTTTTGATATGAGTATCAAGAAAATAAAATAAAAAGACATTTTCTCAATTTTTTCCCAATACCCTAGAGTTCTGGGAGACGTTGCCCAGAGAGAATTCTTTCTCTGGCCATCTTCAAACTAGTAATGACTATTTGATATAGTCTGTCCAGTAAGGTTTGTCTTAGGGTTTCTATTGCTGTAATAAAACACCATGACCAAAAACAACTTGAGGAAGAAAGGGTTTATTCCCTCTTACAGCTTGTAGTCTATTATCCAGAAACATCAAGGCAGGGACCTGGAGGCAGGAAGTGAAGCAGAGACCATGGAGAGATGCTGCCTACTGGTTTGCTTATTCATGGTTAGCTCAGCCTGCTTTGTTATAGAGTCAGAACCACCAGCTCAGGGGTGGAACCACCCACAATGGGCTGAGTGCCTCCACATCAGTCATCAAATAAGAAAATGTCCCACACAAGCTTGCCTACAGGACAGTTTTAAAGAGGTGTTTTCTCAGTTAAGAGTACCTCTTCCCAAAGGACTCCAGCTAGTGTCTTGTTGACATAAAACTGGTCAACACAGGATCAAGTGGAAACTGCTAGGTGGGTCTCACAGACAAGGACTTTATGTTTTCTAAATGCACAGGAAGAGAATCTCAGTGTGTACACTGGCCTTCTTTCTGCTTCTGTTTGAAATTCAGTGACTGTCTTAAAAACTTCAAGCAGCAGCATAAAGACAACATTTTGTTCTGAGGGCAGGAACAAAAGACAGCAACAGCCTGACTCCTTCCCAGCACCTTTGAACAATTGTACCGACCTGCCAACCTGGGAATGTCAACTCATGGATTTTTCTCTTTGCTTAAGCAACTGGCAGCTGTTTTTCTGTTGTTTGTCCAGAAGAAATATTGGTTATCACAGACACATATGATATAGATAAGGAAATGGGGCCAAAGAGATGGGATTATGAAATAACAGATGGTATTAGATAACTGCAAATGAAGGAGATTTGGCTTGATTGGAGCCAAGAGACAAAGATAGAGAGAACCAGGTCTTGAGTTGCATAAGAAAGAATTCAGACTTAGTTTTGTAGGCAATTGTGTAACTACTGAGTGGGAGAAATAGAATTGCTCTGACAGGTTAGTAAAGGGCAATAGAGAAATGAGAAGTGTCCAGGTGAAAGAAAACGAAGATTCAGAGCTACAGTTACATTATGGAGAGGAGAAAAATAAGGACTTCTAATGTATTTAATATGACTTAATAACATCTCAACATTAAAAATGCATCTGAGAAAGACATTATAATTCTGTATGTTATTACATCTAAGGTACCATCCTCACAAAGAACATGATTATCTAATGTGCTATTTAAAAAAGAAAAATCTTACTTAAATAAATTAGCATATGCTGGGGGATTATTCTCTGGTACATTGTAAAATTTGACCCTTCTACTGGTGTAATAAAATGCTGATTGGCCAGAAGCAGACAGGAAGTATGGGCAGGGCTACTAAACTAGGAAAACTCTAGGAAGAGAAGTGTCTGAGAGATGCTAGCAGATGCAGAGGATAAAAGGCCATAATACTGCTCTGAGAAAAGGTACTAAGCCACTTGGCTAATCATGGTTAGTTTAATAATTAAGAGCAAGTTACATGCCTGGGCCATAGACCAATCAGCATGAAATTAATGGAAGCTTCTGTGTGTTTCTTTGGGACTTTGGGACTGCTGGTCCAGATCTTAGAGCTAGTCCAGGCTAAAAACTTTATATTACAAGCCTATGTTGATGGTAAAACACATCCTGACTTTAAAGATGAGATCTTTTTTGGAGGGGGGGGTAGAATCAGTTACTGCTGTTAAATAATATTTATAGATATTGTTATTTGACACAAATGACAAGTGTTTGTGATTAGCACTTTGGGTCATTTTACTTCATGTGTTTGAAACTTCATAAAATAGGTATGTATTTTTCTTTCCTATTTTAGAAAATGACCCCATGATTTTAACTGAAATGAATACATGGTCTTGTTAATGACAAATTTGAGGAAAGCAGGAAGGAGATCCTCAAATGTACAGAATTTGGGCTTACTTGGGGGCTGCCCATTGAAGACATTCAGTAGGGAATGGGGCCCATTCAGAATTTCAAGATGCTTAAGTAGATCATTCACACAGTCAGCTTTCAAGAGTCTACAAAGAATGAGGTCCTGGAGGTTTTATCATAATCAAAACAATTGAACTAAACCAGAGGATTCTGTCTTGTCAGTCCACAAACATTTTAATACACATTGTGTAGCCAGTACTTTTCTGAGTTGCACAAAAGCCATATAAGTCTCCGCTATGGGAGTACTTAAATTCCTGTGGAAAAATACAAGCCAAAATATGCAAGCAAAAACCAAGGTAATTTCATGAAATAATAAATTCTACCTAAAAAGATGCTGTATTTTCTTGTGAATGTATTAAATGCTCTCAAAAGATAAAAAGGGGGGTTATTGTCTTAGCTGTGTGTTCAGAATTCCAGTGATATGGATTTCTACCCTTGAAGCTAAATGTGTTGCGCTGGAACTACGCCTTCGGCTTTGGATTTCTACCCTTACAGAAAGAGAGAGTGGATCACACAGGTTTAAAGGGACATGCATGCTTAAGTCCTCAGAAGTAAAGGTATGGTGGATGGAGAGCATGCTAATGGATGGAGCATCATCACAACAGAGGACATCAGGGTGAAGATGCACACACAGAGGGTGCAGATGCCACTTAAAATAACAGAACCAGGAGAGGGAGGGTGGTGGGTTAGAGACATCCAGAATTTCCCAGGATCCCCATGTCCACACTAAGAGGGACGAAGGCAATAGTAAGAACTAGACAGAGACTAAGTAAGGTCCAGAAATACTAAGCTTTAGATTTGTGAAAGAAACAACTAATTCTAGGCAAAGTGGTAGATAAGCGAGGAAATTTTCCCTGTGGGACTTTAAATTCTCTGAGTGACAGCCTGGAGAATCAGTGTGGTGATCCAGAGACTCTGTCACAAACACAGACCTTTCACTGGAGAGGGGATCTTGGGACAATTATGTTTGGGAACTCCAGCCCAACATCTGAGAAGAGCAAAGAGACCGGCCTACATGTGAAAACGAGAGAGGGCGTGAGGACAGAGGTCAGCATGGCTGAGGCATGAAGGAGCACTCAGAACTCCGTTCCCACCCCCACCTCACCCCCCTCAGATTCCTGTGGTCTAACAGGCACTAGCAGTATACCAAGTGGGATGAAGCGACCATGTGATCCTCAGCTCAGTTGAGATGTTGTTGTACAGAGTAGAAACACGATGGGAAAGAGGCAGCCTAAAGAAGGGGAGTAAGCCATTGTTAGCCATTTGTCTGACAGGCACTGATATTTAGAAGGTAAATAGAATTAAAAAAGCAGCCCAAACACCAAAAGGCAAGCCACCTTGTAATGGGTAAGCAAATGAATTGCATTTTTCGATGAAGTGTAAATGGCCAACAGATGCATGAAAAGATATTTAACATCTTTAACCTTCACAGAAATGCAAAGGACTAAGTGAATTTCCAGTCAGCAGCATGTTATTGTTATTGTTATTATTGCTATTGTCTTTTTCTATATATTCAGTCTGCAACTTTGAATTAGTGAATTTATTAGTCTGTTTATATTGAAACTTATTTTTGATGACTAAGGGCTATTCCTGCCATTTTGGTGAATTCTCCTGTTTTGAATCTGGTATTGATAATATTGAAAGGCTTTTATTTTTCTTTTAATTTCTAAATGATACTTTTGCTGATTATAATATCTTGTTGGCAATTATTTTCTTTCATAATTTATACACTATTCTGTTCCTGGCTGTAGGGTTTCTGCCGGGAAATCTGTGATTACTTTAATGTGATGACCTTTACATGTGACTTCTCATTTATTTGTTTTAATGTGTATTAAACCTTTTATTCTCTAGATTTCAACTTGGTACTTTTCTGAGTTAATCACTCATATCTTCTACAGCTTTCCTAATGTGGCATGTGCATTCGTATTCTTTCAGAACTCAGAAGGCTTTCTTAAAATCACTCTTTGACATGATTTATTTTGTACATATTGACTTATTTGGAGTCTGTTGTTGAATGCTACTATTGTGTTCTGTGGGCACAATATCTTGTTTTTTATATTTCTTTGCACCTTGAGATTTGCCCAGGTCACTGTTCTCTGCCAGTTTTCCAGGGCCCCTTTTTTCTTCTAAGATGTGTCCATTTCTTACTGAGTACTGACTTTCCTGGTTGAGCATTATATATAGTATTCCTATGGCCTTTTTATTATGACTATAATTAACAAATAAGGACATTGTACAACATGCTGGGCTTGTAGAGACTCAATGTCTCCAAAGGTCTTTCTAGAGTAGTAGCATTCTAATAACTGAGGCAGAGAGACTCCATTCTCATTGTAGGCCGACTCCCACAGTGACTGTGGTGGCCACAGTTGGGTAACAGATGTTTCTCAGGCACTAATTCTGGCATGGGCAAGTGCCTCTGGCTCAGACAGCTCTAACAGTGGAAGGAGCCAGAAACATGAGCACTTTTACCCAGCTCTTCAGTAACCTTAGTTGTTACATAGCGGCAGAAATTCCTGGAACTGCTGTGCTCTCTCTGTGGTGTTCACACACTGATGTGACATTGTACAAGGTCATGGAACTGGAAGGCACCATGTAGGTAGAGTGGGACAGGAAGGATACAGTTCTATTCTGCCAATTCAGTAGCAGTGTGTGCCCCAGGATGTGCCAAGGCTAGAGGCAGGGTGGTGGTCCTGACCCCTTTAGCTGAAAGCCATACATAGGAGCAAGAGTAATTCTAGAGCTGGATCTAAGTTTGTTTCTGGCTCTTTGTGAGCACCTGAGATCAGACAATATAAAAGAGAGCCTGTATTTATAGCTAGGGAAAAAATTCATGAGTTCCTTCCTGTCCCATCCTCAAAGGCTTTAGTTGTAGAACAGTGTGTGTGAAGGAGTCATTGAGAGCAGCATGACTGCCTGATTTCTGTCCTGGCTCTAATCTGAGTTCACATGTGACTAGCCTTGATCTTCAGAGAGCCTTAAAGATGAGCCTTATACTCTTCCTGTCCTAACACCTGCCCACTACAGTGTAGGCAGACTTGTGTTAGTCACTACAGTGAACTAATCAAAACTAAATATTTTGATTGATCCTCTCACTCTTTCCACCCTGTAAACAATCCTCTCTTTCATCTAACTGTCCACTTCAAATCTACAGGCTCACCTTAGAGTTCTGCCTTCCAACCTGAAGCTTAGCAGCAAATCAAAGTCTAGCCTTGACCCACTGTCTTTTGTATAACTTAAGTAGCATTATCAGAACCTGAACCACCACTATCCTTTCTCATTGGTATAGCAGCCTTATAACTTGTACCACTGT
The DNA here is from genome assembly GCA_004025045.1 of Sigmodon hispidus. NCBI lineage: Eukaryota > Metazoa > Chordata > Mammalia > Rodentia > Cricetidae > Sigmodon > Sigmodon hispidus. The sequence continues at coordinate 30,305 of PVIH01011089.1, read as the reverse complement.
TTCTGTCATTTCTCCCCTACTATCCACTCTCTTTATAAAAGGCTAAATGCATCCTTTAAAATGAAAATCTCGTGCTCCAGAAAATATTTTCAACCGTTCCCTACCATGCTTCAAGTCAAATCTGAAATATATATATGAACATTATATGACTATTTATAGCATCCATATACATACAAGTATACAATTTGCACAGAATATATATACATATATACATTAATACCTCTAAAATGTCAGAATTTTTTATAAGAGATTTAATAATTATTGAAAGAATAATTAAAGTTGAAACAAGTCTAGAAGAATACTATTAGTTATCAACTGTTCATCTTTACCTCTACATCTTCAAATGTGTCACTGGTGACCATAGAGTTGTTGTTTTTCTGGGTACTGTGCTATTTGAAAAGCTGATGAGCATACCTCTTGTAAGTTAGTAGCTAAGCACATGGAACTGAGGAGGAAAAGTATCAAGTAACTCTAGTTTTCTAGGAAAGAATTCTAGGTGAAATTATATTTACCAATTGATGTTCTGTTTGTGCATTAATCCATGAATACTAACAAATATTTAGTTCATACTTCTTACATTTTGCACAAAGACATATTGACTACATAAAATCATTTACCAATATCATGTTAGATGATTGCTTGCAGCTTTATTGTGTGCTGCCAGGAATTATTCCTTTCTTTTTCTTCCATTCACAATGCACCAACAGGATTTGCTGAGTGTACACTGAATTTGAGGCAAATATTTCTCCCCCAAATTAAAGCAGGCTCTTTCTTTGTGAATTTGTGTGGGATAAAATACTGATACTCACAAAGCACTGATGGTTGCAGTCTGGACTCCACTTAAGCAAAAGTGACATTCAGGGTGGCAACCAATGGAGTAATTTCTCACAGCAAACTAAATGATGAAAATTCCAGTAATAATGAAATTTTTGAGAGCTCTGTGAAAAAAAAATCAACATTATTTTTGTTTAACTGAGTATAACATCAATATCAAAACACAGCAAAGAAAACGCAAAGCAAGCTTCCTGATGAGTGTCAATGTGTATCAATGAATACCTTAAAGGAAAAGCAAAAGTATTACAGCGACATTAAAGAATTAATGTTCTTATAACATGACTAAATTGGTTTTCTTCTATACATATGGGTAGAAAGTATTTGAAAAAGTAAATACCAGCTAGCAAAAGAATAACAAAGGACTAGGTATATGACTTTGTGTAGATACTGTAGTAGATAAATCACTAGATGAAGATTTATTAATAAAACTTATTAAAAATGATTGATGGTACAAACGTGGATATAAAAGGCCGATCAGTTCAATCATGACTAAGCTTTAGCAGAAACTCAGCAGCACTGAGGAAAAGGTCAATCCTGTAGTGAGAAACTCAGCAATGTGAATGAAAGGTCAACAAAGCAAAGAAAAGTTCAACAAATAAATGGAGATGTTTGAAAAGCAAACAAATAGCAGTGTTGGGAACTAAAAACTGGATATATTGGGGCTGCAGAAAGGGGTCAGTGTAAAAGGTCTTCCTCCTCTTCCGGAAGACTGGAGGAGATATCAGGAAGCATTGGCTATATATTCCTCACTCACATTTAGCAGATTTTTACAAACTGCTAAATGTAATCTGCAGGATTCTCATCAGAAAAACAGGATCTGAGGGCTTCCTTGCTCATTCTGACACAGGACTTCACCCTAGCTGTCCCCTACCATGCCCCTGCTCCAGGGAGCCACTTCTGCAAACTCTCTTGGTGAGCCCACTCTGTTGCCCACTTCCCCACCCTATCCCCTTAAGTTTCCAGACTCAAGCAGAGCCAAGTCCACATGCCTTTTTGTTTAGTCTGGCCCAGGACCCTGACCCTGAACTGCCAGTGCATGCTGCCATGCCAGGCACAGACACAGGAGTAACTGCCCTGTCACATTTTCTTGCTGGGTCTGACACACGTCTTTAGATTTGTGCTGCCGCCCCCCAACCCAGGCCCATAAACAGCTGGGCACCAGATCCCTGTGGTTTTCTTTAAGGAGTAGGTCCCTTACTTCCCTCTTTTCTATGCCCATGCCCAACTGAGAGCCAAACTATGGGACTTTCTTGGACTTTATCTAAGCAATCTCAGGTCATTTCTAAGAGTCCCCAAGTCACACAGTGTATAAGGACTTAAAGACAAGATAGAATAATTACATCATTAAAATAAATGTACGAATTATATTTTTTGAAACTGTACACATGGAATGTGCAGAATCCAGAGAGCTCTTAAGAGCTCTCACAGTGTAAATTTAGACATAAAGCAAACCCAAGTCAAAGGAATAGGGGATACTTTCAATAAGATCACTGAAGAAAATTCCCCAAATCTGGAGGAAAAGATGCCCATCCTTACAAGTAAAAGAGGCATATCCAACAAACAAGAGTTATAATTAAATTCCCCAAAATATGTTACATTTAAAAGACTGATAACACAGACAAAGAAAAGGCACACATGAGATGATACAAGTCACATATCAAGACGACAAGCCCATTGGAATAGTAGCTGACTTCCCAAGGGAAGCTTTAAAAGCCAGAAATACTTGAAGCAATGTTTTTCAAGTTCTTAAAGAGCGAGAATACCACTCCAGATTACTGTACATGAAAAAACATTACTCATAATTGAATGAGGAAAAAACAACTTACACAATAAAAATAAGCTGGAAGAAGTTATGGTCATCAAGCCAGCCCTACAAAAAACACTTGGAGAAAAATCTCAGACTAAAGAGAAAAATTAGTTTACCCTTGGGACTACAGAAGAAAAAAAATCAATGAAGCTAGGATGAATATTATGCATAGTAGGACTAAGAAAGTAAGCATCACAAGAATCAATAAAAGGATAGCAATACCTTCAACAATAAATGAATATTAATGGAATAGCCTCAGTTTTGTAATCAAAAGACAAAAGAACTTATTGAACTGAGAAATTTGATCCATCTGTTTGTTGTTTACAAGAAACACTTTGGCTTTAAGGAAAGAAAAAATAGAGAAAAGTATTCCAAGCAAAGAGGACCAGCAAGCAAGCAAGTGTTAAAACATTGTTATTCTAATAGTGGATGTTGTAGGGTTTCGATTGGTGTATTGGTGTGAAGAGACACCATGACCACAGCAACTTTTATAAAAACAACAACAACAAACAAACAAACAAACAAACCTCTAACAAGAAGTTTCTGGCCCGCCTAGCCCCACAATTCAGACCTGCTGTGCCTGCCTCTGCTTAGGCCTCCCAAAATGACTCAGATGCTTATATTAATTTCATGCTGTTTGGTCTGTGGCTTAGGCATATTGCTAACTAGTTCTTTCACCTTAATTTCCATTAATCTGTCTTGCCACATGGCCCATGGCTCACCTGTGTTACCTGTGTGTACCTTACATGTTGATTCTTGGGCAGCTGTATGGTGTCTCTGTGACTCTGCCCTCCTTCCCCTATTAATGCTTCAATTTCTCTGCCTACTTCTAAGATGACCGCCATAGGCCAAAACAGTCTCTTTATTTAAGGTATGAACTTCACAGCATACAGAAAGACATTCCCACATCAAGAAAACATTTGATTTATGTGGCTTACAGTACCAGAGAGTCCAGTATCAACATGATGGGAAACATAGTGGTATACAGGCAGACATGGTGCTAGAGAAGGAGCTGAGAGTTCTATATTTTGACCCCTAGGTAACAGGAAGTGAACTATGACACTGGGAATAGCTTGTACATAGGCGATCTCAAAGCACACTCTCCAACAAGGCCACACCTACTCCAACAAGCCACACCTCTTAATAGTGCCATTCCCTTTGGGGTCCATTTCTTTCAAACAACCACAGTTGACAAAATAGACTTGACAAACTAATCAGAAAAGACAGAATGGGGTCACTTCTCTCCTCTAGTTAAGAGAATGATTCACCCAAGAACATTATAATACTGTGGCTGTTTGAATAGACTTATAAGGAGTGTCATTATTGGGTGGTGGTGTCTTGTTGGAGAAAGTGTCACTGGGGGGGCAATATTGAGGTTTCAGATGCTCAAGCGAAGCCTAGTGTTATTCTCTTTTGCTGCCTGCTGATCCAGATGTAGAACTCTTGGCTCTTTCTCCATCACCATATCTACTACATGATGCCATGCTTCCTGCCATTATGATAATAGACTATTACCTCTGAACTGTGATCCTAAGAGTTTCCATGGTGATAGTGTCTCTTCATAGCAGTAGAAACCCTAAGACAAACAATAAACACACACAAAATAAAAATGCCCTCAATTCCATAAAACAAATACTAGTGGACATAAAACCACATCTTTTATAACCTCAGCATGGTAATAAAAGGTGACTTTTGTCTACTTTTACTAATGGACAGGTAATCTAGACAAAAAAAAACTAAACAAAGAAACATCATAGATCAAATGAACCTAACAGGTACCTATAGAATATCTCGCCCAAGCAATATGGGATATACAATGTTCTCAAAAACTCATAGAAGTTTCTTTAAAATAAAGCATACATTGAGACTCAAAGCAAATTCAAATAAATATAAAAAATATAAATAACTTTTATATTCTATCTGGCCACAGTAAAATAAAGGTCAAAATACACTGTAAAAGAAACTACAGAAAATATGCAATCTCAAGGAAATTAGATAGCATACTACCAAACCTTGACTTGTCCCTGAAGAAGTAAAGGAGGGAAGAAACCTTTCTGAACCTAAATGAAAATGGAAACAGAATATGACTGTACTAGTTAGTTTTTACTGTTAACCTGACACAAATTAGGTTGCCTGAGAATGGAAACATCAATGAAGGAATTACCAAGATCAGACTAGCCTACAGAGATGTCTATGGATCATTGTCTTGTCTGTCTGCTGGTTGATGTAAAAAGGTTCACTCCACCGTGGGCAGCACTATACCTAGGCAGGTGGCTCTGCTTTGTAGAAGTTAGTTAACTAAACATGAGCCAGGAAGCAAGTAAAAGAGGAGATCAGCAAGCAGCAATCATTCCTCCATGGCCCCTGCTTCAAGTTCCTGCTTATGTTCTGCCCTGATTTCTGCAGTGGTGGACTGTGACTTGAAAACGTAAACCAATTAAACCCTTTGCATCCCAAGTTTCTCAGTCATGGGTCATGGTGTTTATCAAGCAACAGAGAGTGAACCAGAACAACACTCAAACCTCTGAGATAGAATGAAAGCTGTCTGAAATTATGTTTATAGCAGGAAGTGCCCACATCAAAACGTTAGGAAGAACTCAAATGAACAGTGTAGTAATGGACCTGAAATACTTGGAAACACAAAAGCAAACTAAACCCAAAGTAGCAGGTGAGAAGAAATAATGTACAGAAATTAATGAAAAGAAAACAAAATTTACATAGTTGATGCTTTGAAAAAACAAACAAGACTGACAAATCCTTATTCAAATCAACTGATGATAAATAGGGTGGTAGGGAAATTCATAAAAATTAGAGATGAATAAGGAGACATCACAAAAGATGTCAAAGAAATTTAGACAATCATAAGAACATATCCTAATCCCTGTATTTGAGGAAGCTGAAAAACTTAAAATTAATCCAAAATGTGATCAGTAACTAAAGCAAGACTTTGACAACCAAGATGATTGAAGTGATAATTTTAAAAAATTTCTAATTAAAAAGTCAGATCCAGATACACTTCTACCCATAGCTTAAGGAAAGAATAGTTCTTTTAAAAAAAAAATTCAACAACAACAAATGAAGGAATGCTCCCAAATTCTTTCTACAAATTCAGTATTATTCTAATATCAAAATGACATAAATGCACAAAACAAAACCATACATAAATATCCCTGAAGAACATCAATACAAACATCCTCAACAAACTACTTGAAAATTGAACACAAGACTACATCAAAAGATCATTTGCATGGGTGAGCCAACTGAGGCGCAGAAAGACAAATGGCAAATGTTCTCTCTTCTGTGGATCCAGGTTTGGAATCATGAGAACTGTATGTAGATATAAGGAAACCAGAAAGTGGCCGTTGAGGGGAGAAAATGCTTTAAAGAGGGAACCTTGGTAGAACATAAGCAATATGAGGGTAGAAAGTTTTAAAGAGAACAGGGGGAGTGGAGAAGGAAGATGAGGGAGCGTTAACACAAATCAAGGGTGCATGAAAAGGCCGTACGGAAGCTTGTTATTCTGTGAATCACTTAAAAACAAGTTAAACAGAGCAGAAGGGAGTTATCTGCCTGACAGATAATTCTGCTTCTAGACATTATAGGTCAGTAAGCCAGACTCTCAATACCAGGTGTAAGGTCCCTCCTCCTGTGGTCCCACTGGTTGGTCTCCCAGCAACATTGACAGGCAATAGGAAGCTTCAAAGAACAGTTCAAAAAGTATGAAATGAAACAGTAGCAGTGATCATCATCTCAAAGAAAAGTTGTTGACTTGAAACAACTTCTGTTCCCCCAAGTTTCTTTTGCTTTTCACCCAGATTGTTTTCAGCCATTATTAGTCTTTTTGAAAAACCGAAGTTTTACTGTTTTTCCCAAATATTGAAAGAAGACACATAAGAACAAAAGCCTTAGACTCTCAGAATGTTTGATACAATTATTTATACTCTCCATCGGATAGTATCAGAACTATGACCAAGATTTCAAGAGCTACAGAAAAAAAATCCACTTGAAAGGGATGCAAGAGAGGCACCTCCATGGAAGGTGAAAGAGAGTAAAGAGGCAGAGTTCCTTGGAGAAATTTAAGCGATAGTTTCAATCACTCTACCAAGCCAGAGCACCTTCTGCTGGTTCACTGTTTCGGTTCATCTAAGATTGGGTTTTTTCCTTGGAATTATGGAGATCTATTCTGTAGCCAAGCACCCGCCACCAGGGGACAGATTTGCTTTGTCTCAACTGGGAATAGGCCAAGCCTGGCATACAGAGGGGCCGAATTTGAACAAACATTACACAATACCAAAGGCAATACTTATCTGGCTTTAAGCATCAGTGAGACTGATGATGATAAACTTGCTTTGAGACTGTCCAATGAGCCCAGGCAGCCCTGGCGAGGAGAGATGTTTGCCCTTAGTTACACACTGATGCGCACTAACAAAATTTAGTAGAAACTGTTAGGAAAAGGTGTCATTTTTCCCCAAATCACCACCATCCTCAAATATACACCTTATATGATTTAATTCTTCTCTTTTCCTTAGAACTATTCCATTTTCAAGACTTCCAGTTGCCTTGGAAAATGCTGGGTAGAGGAGAAACTGCCATGGGAATTCTGTTGCTTCACCATGATGGTGCTAAAGGTTGAGGGCGGTCATCTGGACCTCAGCCAATTAGCCTGTCATTGGAACCAAAGATCTGCTGGCACTCTGGGTTTCTGAAGCCCATTCCAATAAAATAACTTGGTTATTTTAAGAGTAAAAGATCAGGAAAGAGAGACCAAGCTGAAATTGGTGAAGAGTGAGTAAATGATTATATATTATAGGGAGTTCAGAATGATAGAGGTGACCAGGCAGAGTCCTTTCCCCACGAGGCCCCAAGCTCACTAGCTTATTCTTCTGTGTTGAAGTAGCTTGTCTGTCAGACCAGAGTGGGGAGTGTCTATGGAGGAGACAACATAGAATGTCTATCATTCTCCCAAATGTCATTTTAATTGAAGCTATGGGAGAAAAGAAATGCAGAATTTCTTTTGTGGGTTTTGATACTTCCTGTATGTTGGAATACATTTACAAATGAACTATTGACTTGGAAGGTTTGTGAGGATCTTACCAGAAATATTCACTTTTTGAGACATCAAGTACTGTAATAATATTGAATTCAATATATGGCAGAAGATGACCTGAGCCTCTGATTTATGGGTTACTGGGAATCCAGTCCAGGGTGTCCTGAATATGAGGCAGGCACTCTATTAACTGAACTATATTCTCAGCTCCCTCTGCAAGATTTTAGAAAAAAAGTAATTGACAATGTTACACTTCCCTTCCTGTGTACATTTTAGTTCATTTTATTCAAGTATATAGGCAGACATCATATGAAAATATATGTCTGTGTAATGTCCCACCATTTATGTGTAACACTGGTACCTGTGCTCTGTAAAGCACATGTTGCCCCAGAGAAGGTAATGTGAGGTGCTCTGATGTTACAGAATATGATCTAATTAAATAATTCCAGATGAAGCATCCTTCTTGGAGAAGTGGTATACATTTTGTGTAAAAACACTTTATTTTCACACAAATAGGGGGAATTCATGCCCTTTGCTCATACCATTCAAGTGTCCTCATTTAATGTATTCAACATTTCTCTGTCCCAATTTTGGTTCCTGCCAGAGCAAAAAACACAAGCCAAAGTGACTATGATTTAGATATGACTTTCTGGGGTCCATTCCTCCACTGTGTCCCAGGTGGACTTTGGGCAGTATATATCTTTGGCAACAATAAGATTCTGTAAGGATGGCATCTAATTAGGGTAGCACAGCTTAAAAGCTACTGACTCCCCCCACAAAGACACTCACAGCCTGCCTTTGAAATGGTTGACAGACAAGCCTATTTGGGTTCAGCAATTGCCTTTGACAGAGGAGAAATTGCTGGCCCTAGAACATTTGGGTAAGGAGCATTTACAAGCTCAGCATATGAAAGAATCAACCAAGCCATGGAATTCTCCTGCATTTGTGGTCAAAAAGAAATCTGGGAAGTGGAGAATGGTAACAGATTTAAGAATAATTAATAAGGTGATTCAGCCTATGGGTACCCTACAGTCTGTTATACCCTTATCTTCTTTGCTACCTAGGGGGTGGCCTATTATAGTTATTGATTTGAAGGACTATCTTTTTTACCATACCTTTACAAGAACAAGATAAAGAAAAAATTTGCATTCATAATGTTCAAATTTAACAATATACACCCAGTAAAAAGATACCAATGGAGTGTCCTTCCACAAGGGATGTTGAATAATCCCACTCAATGGCAATATTTCATCCAACAGCCACTAGTAGTGATACACAAACAAATAAGGATTTGAACAGTCCTAGAGAATTCCCTGTTGAAACTGAGAGAGAATTAGCATTGGTGGAAAAGAGATTGCAAGAAGCACATGTGAACCATACAGATCCAGACCTCGACTGCATCTTGGTTATTTTACCTTTTGAGTATTCTCCTACAGGAGTCATAATGCAAAGACAAAATATTATACTAGAATGGATATTTCTACCACATAGGCCAAGTAAAAAATTGAAAACGTATATTGAAAAGATTTCTGATTTGATTTTTCAAAGGAAAATTTAGACTTTGTCAGTTGACTGGAAAGGATCCAGAAGAAATTGCTGTACCTTTGACTAATGAGGAAATTGATCAATTATGGGCAGACAGTGAACCTTGTGTAGCAGCTTCCCAGGACCCCACAGAGATACCATCACCCACAAGTCAGCATGAAGCAACGTAATGAGAATACTACGCCCCTCTCCCAATAAGTTTGTCATCTGAGGGTTATAAATAATTATCATTCTGATAGGATGGCTATAAGTCAATCTTGGGTAGAGAATAGAATGACATTATAGACATAGGAACTCCTTTTAAAGAGAAAGAGGAATAGATTTTTATTATTATATATATTATATCCACCTGCAAACAACTATTAACCAAAGGATGAATCAAAATTGAATTGCCATGGTATAGATGCTTGTATATTGATACAAATGGGAAATTATTTTATATGTTTGATTGAGATAATCTGTATATTGATATAAAATTGAATGTATAATTACTCTATTTTGCACATTTCTACCTCTGTTTAAAATATTTTGCATATTAATGCATATTATGTTGTCATTTCCATAATGCAATTTCTACCTCTATTTATGCTAGTCATAACATTTGTTGTAATATATACACAAGTTGTTTTATATAACTCTGTTTAGATATTTTGTACAATGATATATAGTTAGGATACTGCTGTCACTTTATATGATATGTATATCCTAGTCAATTTTTATAAGATTGTCATACTTGAAGTCATTATGCATAAATTGTACACTCATTTATGGAATGCCTATTCTTACAATGTAGGCTTTACTCTCTTGGTTGACTGGAATTGCAGATTACTGCTACTCAGATTTGCCACGTAACAGTCAGGATACTCAAGCTTTCCAGAAACTTTTAGAATATATCAGATAGATAGGCATCTTCAGCCACTTCATAGACAAAAAGAATATGGCATTCAAGATTTTTTTATCTAGAATTTGGCCATGAAAGACACGACAACTCCTGGCATTACTGTTCCTTTCCTGAGGTGGTGTTGAGCATCATGGACATCTCACAAAGAGATTGTCTTCTTTGGTGGATAATGGCCTGATGGGCAAAGGACTGCACTTGCCCCGAATGCTGTCGGCATGTGCATTATCCAATCTGGATGAGCAGGAAGAAGGATAGAGACTGCTGAAGCCTGCCAGGACAGGATAAGATGGTCTCTCCCAAAATATCCTGCTTCTGAAGAGACTTGTCAGACATCCTAGGCCAGTAGCCAGAAAGGTGGATGCTCCCACTGTACAGAGAAGCTATGGATGACTGTCCAGGTAGCTAACTGTTGTTGTGCTCTCCTAAATCTTGGAAGTTACCCTCTCATGCTTCCAACCTTCAGGTAATATATTTTCCCTCTCAGGTCTTGATTGTCTTGAAGACTGGATAGTTGAGGTTACTATTACTTCACATCTTAGCAAAAACATTCAGGTATTAGAACTTTATAATTCAAGATAAACAACCTTGAAGCAATCACTATACATTGCCTCATATCAATATTCCAGACATTAAGATGTACCTTGTATTTGTTCTTTGTTGGTTGTAGTATGACCTTGCTTATGTTAGTACCTTTTCCTTCCCAAGACACAACCTTATAGTATATAGTCTTATACTTACCTTAGAACTTTCTTATTTAGACAAAAGGGGGAGATATAGCAGGAAATCAGCATTTACCCAGGTAAACACTTGTGACATCAAAGAACTGAATCCCATTGGGGTGTGGCCAGCTTCAGGGAGACCTAGGAGGTGACTCTCTCTCTTGGCTCCAGCATGCTCCAGGAAGAAGCCCCCTCCTCTGCTCCCCTGCACGTCTCTGTCACATTTTATTCCACCAGAATTGTCTTTGTACTGTAAATGTTTCTGGAACAATAAATATTACTAGATTATGTTGAGAAGTGATTGAGAATCATTCACCAATACAACACTTTCCCATTTTTTATAAATAAAAAGGAAAGAAACTCCAACACAAAAAAAAACTATATATAATAAAAGCAATGATCAAGTAAGGATTACATTCACAATGTCTAGTCCATTTATATTTGGCAAATTCAGAGAAACTACGCTATTATATATCCTATCTTATGAATCCAAAGTTTGATATTTAATTTACTTCATATTTTAACTTGTATTACCGACCCCAAACTATCTTTTAGACCTCAAAACATTTTCTTAGATAAACAATTTAAGCTTTTATGTCCTCTTCTGTGAGTTTCTTTTCTGAATTTGGTAACAAAAAAAAACTGTAACTATAACTATCTCATCTTCAAGTTCATTAAAGACTTGAGAAGGATATATTACCTGAATAAACAGGAAGTGCAGAGCAAACAGCTTCCAGAACTATAGAAAGTACAGAAGCAACTTGTTTCCTGGACAGAAACATTAAGGCATCCATCTTTGGCCTAAAGACCTAAAATATCTGAAAGACTTTTCTATAAAGCAGGAATTTTGAATGACTGTCCAACCTTGTTTTGGAAAAGTTTGGCAGTTGCCTTCTAAATAAAAGAAGTCAACAAGAAAAAAACTTGAACAAACAAATTTGGACAGCATACTGTCAGTAGTTGAAGCAATGGCAGTTTCTTTGCTGAGTGGCTAACTTTGTAACAAATAAAAGCAAAATCCATATAGAGGTTCTTTGATGTCTGTAATGTAAATTGGTGTGGACAGGGGCAAACATGTCTCACTGCCATGAAAAGCCTTAGGTTATTAAAATATCTTAAATACTATCTTTTATAGGTTTCTGAAGTGTTTGAAGACCACCTATCTATCTAAACTATATCTCCATTTAACATTGGAAACATACCTAACATAATTATGTTTGATTATTATAGATAACTAACTACTAACCTGTATTTCTTAATTATGCATTACATTTTTAAATGAGCTGCATAGGTATGATATCTTAAATAATATATATACATATATATGTGTGCATATCTATTATAACAAAAATAACCTTAAATTTCTATCAATATTAAAATACCTTAAATAAGAGTAGGAACATATATAGACTACATTCTAACAAAAATAACCTAAAATTGGATCAATATACAAAAATACATGCCAATGTAAAATATTTGAGATTAATAGTTACTTTTTAGTTTAAAATAGATTCAATGATCTATCCTTTTATTCTATCCTTTCCATATCCACCTTTTTCTTTTCAGAAAGAGATCCTTAAATCCAACTTCCTTTGCTTCATTTCTTTTCTTATCATGATCAGTAGCAATTTCTAACCAATCCCCCTAATAAACATTCATAACCCACTGAGCAACCAAAAACCATATACCCCATCTCTTGGGAATGTAGGTGCTTTAGGGTAAAAAGAGCCAGGTGAAAGAAGATCCTGGTCCAACTCAGGAATTAAAATCCAATCAATCTCTAAGCATGAAAATCAACCAATCTCTGAGCTTGACTTAAGCTCAGGAATTAAAAGCCTACCAATCCTCACCCTGAAAATCTCTATCTGGAAAGTTCCATCTCTAAGAAGTCCTATATAAGCCCTGTACCTATTCATTTGGGGCTGCCCATTTTCTACCTTGGCAGAGGCTGCCTGAATTCCTCCTTCCCAATTAATACTTTGAGTGAGGTTTGTTGTAATGAGTTTCTTTCTCTGGAGTGGAGTGGAGCAGAGGTGTAGCAACCCTTGTCAAGCAGAGCAGAGCAGAACTGCTACATTTCCACAGGGGAACACCCTTAGTAGAACAGAGCTGTAACAATTATTGCTTGAGCAAAGCCTGCTTGATCATAGTTGGTGGCCTATTTGATGTGTTCTTGGATTTGGTTTCCAAGTATTTCATTGGGAATTTTTGCTTCAGTGTTTATGAGGGAAATTGATCTAAAATTGTCTTTTTGATTGAGTCTATATGTTGTTTGGATATCAGGGTAACTTTGATCTCATAAAATATATTTGGTAATGCTCCTTCTGTTTCTATTTTGAGAAATAACCACAGGAATATTGGTATTAACTCTTCTTTGAAGGTCCAGTAGAATTCTGAGCTAAAATCATCTGGCTCTGAGCCTTTTAGATTGGAAGACAATTAATGACTGCTTTTATTTAAGTAGTGTTTATAGGTCTACTTGGATTGTTTATTTGATCTGATTTAACTTTGGTAAGTGGTACCTATCAAGAAAATTATCCATTTATTTTAGATTTTCCAATTTGATGGAGTACAGGTTTTTAAAATATGTCATAATGATTTTCTGGATTACCTTGGTGTCTTGTTATGCTCCCTTTCACACTTCTGATTTTGTTAGTTTGGATATTCTTTCTCCATTTTTTAGTTAATATGGATGGATATCTTGTTGATTTTGTAAAAGAACCAACTTTTTCTTTCATTGATTCTCTGGTTATTCTTTTTGTTGTATTGACTTTAGTTCACTGATTTCAGGCCTCAAGTTTGATTATTTCTCATCATTTACTCCTCTTTGGTGTACTTGCTTCTTTTTGTTTTAGGGCTTTCAGGTATACTGTTAAGTTTCTAGTATGAAGTTATTCCATTTTTTTTTAATGTAGTCACTTAGTGCTACAAGCTTTTCTCTCAGTACCACTTGAATGGAGGCTCCAGAAGTTTGAGCATGGTGTGTATTTATTTTCATTAAATTCAAGAATATCTTTAATTATTTCTCTATTTTTGTTTTGATTCATTTTTTTCTGGTAGAGAACTGTTTAGTTTTTATGATGTTGTACCCATTCTGTTGTTGATATCAAGCTTTAATCTATGATGGTCTGATAGGATTCAGGAAGTTATTTCCATTTTCCTGTATATGTTGAGACTTGCAAGTGGAGATTTGTAGGTACATTTGGCATTCAACTTTGGGGCATGAATTCCCCCCAAAAAAGCCATTTACTGGCCAGAACAACATGTGACTGGAGAAGCAATTATCAGCTGGTTAGGCTGTTGAGTTAACCTCCAGCTTTAGACAGACCCAGTCACACGTGATTCCATTTCACTTTTATCTGGTTAAGTTTTTTCAGACAGTGGCCTCTTTCTCCTGGTGGGTTGCATGTTCTTTCTCTTTCTGAACCCCTCCTTGGGCTTCTATTACATGAAGTAGCTGCCCCACTTCACAACCATTTGAATTGTCACTGACTACTAGATTGGTGAGAACAACAAACATTTTTAAAGGGGGTAATTTGTTTAATGCAATGGAGGGTCCTTGGTCTTTCTGTGATCTTTCTCTAGATGATTTTATATTAGAACCAGTAAAGGAAAAGATAAATAAAGTAGACAGGATTATCATCATCCTGTTTTTTATGAATATTTTTGTTTGACTTCTGTTTTATCATTGAAGAAGTCAATTAATGTGAATGCTTAAAAAAGTCCTTAAAAATTCTATTTAAAAGGAACCCAAAGATATTCAAAAAACAGAGGAGTATAAAGAACAGACCTCAGCAAGGTTATTTAAAGCTATAGAAAAACAGTCTAAGATTATCAGACAGCCAACACTAATATACCCAGTAAACATTAAAAAATCAAAAGAGGATAGAAATATTAGAGAAGTTAATTGGGCTCCAGTACATATGCTAGAACTAAAAAGAGTTAAAAATGAGACTGTAACATATGGAATGCATGCACCATTTATAAAACAAATGTTTAATTCCTGGTCTTCTTGCAACTGGATCACCTCTAAGGACTGGTTAGATATGGTTACTGCTGTTTTGGAACCAGGGCCACTTTTACAGTGGAAAATGTGGTGGAAGGAGGAGGCTAAAATAATAGAACAAAGAAGCAGAGCCAGGGGCATAGAGTCTCCCAAGACCAACTTCTTGGGGAAGGAAAATATTCTGATATTGAAAGGCAATCCCTACACAATGAATAAATTCTTGATTTATGCCACATGGCAGCACTAAATGCTTGGGATCAGATAGAAGAAGTAGGAAAGAAAACCAAATCATTCACAAAAATAATTCAAAGCCCAAAGGAAACTTTTACATAGTTTTTGCAGAGATTATCTGCAGCAGTAAATAGGATAGTACCAGATTCAGAAGCAAGGTGAATAATAATTGAATCCCTGGCATTTGAGAATGCTAATACACAATAGAAAAAAATAAGACCATTAAAAGCAAGGTCAGCACCCTTAGAAGATTGGATCCATGAAACAATGCAGATTCTTATGAAAGTGATGATAATTGGATAGGAGAGGTCAATTCTAGAGGAATAAGAAAAAGGTAAAATGTTAAATGCTTTAATTGTGGAAAGCAAGGTCATATACAAAGAAATTGTAATCAAAGTGTTTCCAGAAATAGTGCCTTTGTAAGGAATAATCACAAGAGACTATGATTATGCAGGAGGTGTGGAAAAGTAGACATTGGACTAATGAATGTTGGTCAACAAGGGAAAGACAAGGTAACCTGCCTTTGGGAAATGTCCAAAGGAAATTTTCAAAAGCCCCCATATCTAATCCAGTGCAATCTTACCCCGTTATTATGGATGATATAAATCCCCAGAACAATGAAAGAAATTAAAACCTATTTTAAAAAAGGTATGCTATACTAAATGATAGAAAATCTATAGAAAAAGAAAAAAACTGAGGAAAAATTGTAAAAAACATCTGGCAAATGTCTCTTAATAAACAAAGGCCAAAATTAAAAGTACAAATAACTGATGTTATTATTGAAGGTTTATTGGACACAGGGATGGATGTATCAATAATTTCACCAGAGTCATGGCATCCAAGTTGGCCCCTTCAGTAGGTAAATGTTCAATTTTGGGGGACTGGGTCATTATTCCAAGTAAAACAAAGTGCAAAATGGCTTGAGTGTATAGGACCAGAAGGACAGAGAGGAATATTAAAGCCACATGTGACTAACATTGTTATAAATTTATGGGGATGAGATTTATTACCACAATGGAACACACAGATTAACATTCCTCCAAACACATATTTCTGGGAGAAATATTAGAAAGTATTATAAGAAGCAGTCACAAACTATCCAAGCTGTACAGAAACAAGGGATAACAGCTGTTGATCTTTCAAAGACACTCACAGTACTACATTTAAAATGGCTAACTGAAAAGCCTATATGGATTAATGGATGGCCATTAACAAAAGAGAAATTGCAGGCCTTAGAGCAGCTGGTGCAAGAGCAGTTAAATGCTCAGCATATAGGAGAATCAACAAGCCCTTGGAATTCTCCAGTATTTGTCATTAGAAAGAAATCTGGAAAGTGGAGGATGATGACAAATTTAAGGCAATAAACAAGATGATTCAGCCAGAGGGCTCTTTATAGTCTGGAATTCCTTTGCCTTCTCTTTTACCAAAGAATAACCCATAATAGTTATCAATTTAAAAGACTGTTTGTTTTTTTTTTTTTTACAATACCCTTAAAAGAACAAGATAAAAAAATTCACCATTACAATGCCCATTTATAATAATTCTTGGCTTGTAAAGAGGTATCAGTGGATAGTCCTCCCTCAAGGAATGCTGAATAGCCCTATGCTATGTCAGCATTTTATAAAAAGCCAATAGAAAAAATATGCAGCAAATTCCCAAAATACATAATATATCATTATATGGACAACATCCTATTGGCAGATTCAAACACTGATACTCTGGAAAAAAATGTTTGAGGTAGTGAAAAAATCCCCTGCTTGGGGATTATAAATAGCCCCTGAAAACATATAAAGAGGGAGATTCCATTAATTAATTAGGTTATAAAATAGACCTTCAAAAAATTAGACCCCAAAAAGGTACAGGTACAGGAGTGACAGATTGAAGACCTTAAATGATGTTCAGAGATTACTAGGAGACATTGCCAATTTATGACCCACTATGAGAATAAAAAATGATAAACTGGATAATTTGCTTAAAACCTTAAATGGTGACAAGGACTTAAATAGTCGAATAAAATTGTCACCTCAAACTGAGAGAGAATTAGCTTTGGTAGGAAAAGAAATTACAGGATGCACATGTGGATTGTGTGGATCCAGACTTTAATTGCTTCTTAGGAATCTCTAAGCATTCCCCTATGGGAATTTTAATGCAAAGGGAAAATGTTATATTGGAATGGATATTTCTACAACATAAACCAAGTAAAAATTAAAAATGTGTGGAAAAGATTTCTGAATTGATCTTTAAAGGGAAATCAAGACTTCGTCAATTAAGAAGAATGGATCCAGCAGAAATTGTTGTACCTTTAACTAATAAAAAAACTGACCAATTATGGGGAGAAAGTTAACCTTGGCAAAGAGCCTGCAGTAACTTTTTGGGAGATATTAACAACAAATATCCTCAAAGCAAAATAATTGAATTTTTGAAGAAAACTATTTGGATTCTTCTTCATGTTGTACAAGATAAACCAATTTCTGGAGCCTCTACACTTTATACTGATGCAAATAAATCAGGAAAGGCAGGTTACAAATCAGAAAATATAAGTAAAGTGGCTCAAAGCCCTTATAATGCTGTTCAAAAGTCAGAATAATATGCTATTGTAATGGTATTACCAAAGCTCTCAACATAGTCACTGACTCTCAGTATGCAGAAAGAGTTGTTTTACACATTGAAGCTGCTGATTTTATTAATGATGAGTCAGAATTAACTTCATTATTTATTTGGTTACAAGAAATAATAAGGACCAGGGATCATCCCTTATATATAAAACACACATTTGATCTCATACAAGTCTGCCCAGTCCTTTAGCATAATGAAATGACCAAATTGATAAATTATTAATAAGAAATATGCTAGAGGCCTCAGAGTTTCATAAAAACATCACATCAATATTAGAGGATTATAAAAAAGGTTTCTTGATCACTTGGCAACATGCCAAAGAAATTGCAAAAAGATGTCCCACCTGATTTTTATAACGAAACTCCATTACCAGCAGGGAGTAACCCTAAAGGTATACTTAGAAATAAAATCTGGCAGATGGATATATTTCATTTTACAGAATTTGGAAAATTAAGGTGTGTATATCATACAATAGATATGTTTTCAGAATTTCAATGGGCAACTGCTTTGAGTTCAGAAATGGCTGATTCTGTAATTACACATTTGCTAGAAGTTATGGCCATCATGGGAATACTGTAGAGTTAAGACTGACAATGCTCCAGCATGTCTCTAGTAAAATGAAACAGTTTTTTGCTTATTATAGTATAAAGCATATTACAGGAATACCACATAATCCTACAGGAGAAACAGTCATAAAGAGATCAAATCAAACTCTAAAGGGAATGCTAAATAAGCAGAAATGAGTAACAAAGACCCCTAAAAATAGACTACGTAATGCTTTATTAACTTTGAATTTTCTCAATGCTAATGAGAAAGGAACAACAGCTGCTGAAAGGCATTGGACTATAGAAAAAAATGGATGAGCTAAATCAGCCTGTCTATTTCAAAGATAAGCTGACCTCAGAATGGAAGTCAGGCTATGTGCTACTTCGGGGAAGAGGTTTTGCTTTTGTTTCCACAGGCAAAGAAAAGTTATGGGTACCATCAAAATTAATAAAGACTCTATTTGAACCCAAGAAACTTCATGAAAATAAGAATTGATGGCTCATCTACCCATACTGCAATTCTTTCAAGTTGTAAGAAAAAGACAAAGGGTTGGGGCAGGTTTTTGTTATTGACTTTACAGAAAACCAAAACTAACCATGTTCAAGACGTTAAAAGACCATGGGCATCTAGATATGTACAGCAAAAGGGAAGCCATCCAGAAAAATTCAGAAGCAAAAGAATATCGCATCTATTTGTACCAATATATTCTATGTGGTAAAATCTTTCTTCTTAACCTCTATCTTTAATTACAAGATAAGTTGAAGTCCCAGTTAAATTATAAATTAAAGCTGGCTTTGGAGTTGGAGTGTGGCTCTGTCCTTCTCTGAACCCAAGCATATTTGTTAAAGGAAACAGGCAAAATCTCCGTATCATATCAGAAGAGACACCTGATATGGGACAGAATAATGACTAAAAAGAAGGGACAGTTCTATTGTCACTAATCCTATTCTAAAGATGTATTCATTTAGCTTTCTGTATACTGTGTTAGGTTTTAGTCTCTTATCAGTTTTCTGCAGTGATCCATGACAGTGCCTAATTGTGAACTGGAAGTATCCAAAAGAAAGATGGGTCCCATAATGAGGATATCACATAGACTATGACAAAGGCACCAGGCTGGCAAATACCAACCAAAGATCATATTTGAACTACAAACTACTCAGGACATTTTTGAGGTAGCTAGTTGAGATGAACCAGCTTCATAGACTCCTCTCTAGCCAGGACCTGAGACAAGCCATGCACCTTCCTGTAGTGCAGAGACTGAATAACAAATAATACAGCTACATATTTCAGGACTTGACAATCAATGACACTTTTTTGGATCCCCCAAAGATGCCATCACCTCCCCCACTGCAGACAGCAGGAAGTAATTTTAAGAACATGACACCCACATCCCAAGAGGTTGGGTGGGTGGGTTTTGGTCTTTCAATGGGTTATGGATTATTGTTGTTGTTTAGGGCACTTGGTTAAAAATTGTTATTGGTTATGGTTTGAAAAAAGCTAAGAAAGATATTAGAAAAGAAGAGATATAGATATAATAGGATATAAGGGCAGATTATTGAATCTAATTTAAAAAAGAAATTATTAGCTGTAAATATTTTACATTGAATTTGATTTTTTTATGTTGTACACAAATTGTATATATTGATATAAGGTTGGTATTAATTTTGTCACTGTACATGTATTTCTATTTATTCATGGTATTATATGATATTATACAAATTGCTAGTCCAGGAAAGTTATTATTACCAACTAATTAGGATATAAAGAAATGAAAATTAGTAATTAGACATTACAATCAAACTTACAATCATATTAGATACATTTTCAAGATCAGATATATTTTAGATGGGCAGGTCTTCTTCAAGCACTTCAGACATCCATAGAATATGACATTTAAGAAATTTCAAAAACATAGGTTATTATTTTTTTGACAATTGGACATCTGCTCCTGGCAACACTAATCCACTTCATAGAAGATTATGGACATCAAGGAAACTCCTCCATATGAGTTGACCTTCTTTGTGACATAAGTTAGTCACTGGGCAAGAAAGTACTCTTGCCTTGACTGATGACAATATGATATTCAAAATGAACAAGCAGGAGGAACACACAAAAGAATTGCTGAACCCTGCCAAGACAAGGTAGAAAGGACTTTGGGAATATCTTGCTGCCCAGAGAAGTCTGTCAGACATGCTAGGCCTGTAGGCTGAAGATGGATGCTTCAACAACACAGAAGAACTTTGGGTGACTTTTGAGGCAGCTAGTTGTTTCATTTCTTACATTTTTGGAAGTTGCTATTTGCTTAATATTCTTTCATTCTTGGGTTTCTGAGGAATTTGAAGATGAGATAGTTATCTAGTGACAGTTTTAGAAAAGAAACTCACTTAAAAGTTAAAGTAAATTTAAGAGACAATGAAATATAGTTTTTAATTAGTAATACAAGTTAGATACAAAGTAGATTGTGTAAAATCCTTTGGACTCACCCAAATAGGAGAAATAATGGAATTCTTTCTTTGAATTTGTCAATTGTTAATGAACTGGATATTTCTCATGTGATTATTGTTTGTATATTATTGTATGTAATTATTGTTCCTATTGTATATGTTTTCTCCTATGTTTCTTATAACTTTCTTTTTTTATTTTTGACACAAAAGGGGATATGTGAATATTGGTAGATATTTAATAAATCCTGGGATATCAGAGAGATCACACAGTCAAATACTAGGCAGACAGCTCAGGAAATCCTTGATCCTTGAATATAAGGATAAACAGCTGAGTCAATCTCACACACCTTTAATCCCAGCACAGAGAAAGTCAGGAGTGCTGACCTACACCTTTAATCCCATAACTTCAAAGACAGAACTTCTTCTGTTTCTGTGAGTTCAAGGCTATACACCTTTAATCCTAACCTGGGTGGGATAGGGTATATAAGGGCTTGTAGAAACCAGGCAGAAACAGAAGCAACTGGCAGAAGCGACTAGCACAAGTGACCAGGAATGAGGCTGAGGAAGTTGCAAGACAGATGGGTGAGAATTGACTGTGGTGCTTTCTCTCTCTGACATTTCAGCCTTCCCCCGATATTTGGCTCTGGGTCTCATTTATTACAACCCAAATTCGTGCTACTACACTTGCATTATGATAAGTATGTGGCTGATTTTAGAGAAGGTTCCATGAGGTGCAAAGATAAAATTATATTTTTGTTTGTGTGAAATGTTCTGTAAATATCTATTAGGTCCATTTGATTTATAACATCTGTTAGATCCAATATTTTTTTGCTTAGTTTCTGTCTGCATGACCTATCTATTGGTGAAATTAAGGTATTGAAGTCTTCCACTATCACTGTGTGAGGGTCAATGTGTGATTTAAGTGTAGAAGAATTTCTTTTACAAACGTTGAGTGCCCTTGTGTTTGGGGCATATATGTTAAGAAATTGAAATTTGCCCTTGATGATTATGTAATGCCTTTTGCCATCTCTTTTAATTAAGTTTTGGGTTATAGTCTATTTTGTTAGATATTAAAATGGCTATACCAGCTTACTTTTTAGCTCCATTTTTAAAAATATTTTTCCCAATCCTTTACTCTTAGATAATGTCTATCCTTGATATTGAGGTGTGTTTCTTGAATATTGCAGAAGGATGAATCCTGGTTTTGCATATATTATGTTAGTCTGTGTCTTTTTATTGAGAAATTAAAACCAGTGATACTGAGAAATATCAATGACCAATATTTTATAATTTCTGTTATTTTGTTCTTCTTGTTGGTGGTGGTGGTGGTGGCAGCATTGTGTATGTTTATGTATGTGCTGGCTTTTCTTCTTCTGTTTTTTTCTGGTATGAGATTACTTATTCCTATGTTTTCATGGGTGTAGTTAACTTCCTTAGGTTGAAGTTTTCTTTCTAGTACCTTCTGTAGGGCTAGATTTGAGCATAAATATTGTTTAAATTTCACTTGATCATGAAGTATTTTATTCTTTCATCTATTGAAAATTTTGATGGGCATAGTAGTCTGGGCTGGCATTTGTGATCTCCTAGAATTTGTAGCACAGCTGACCAGATACTTCTGGATTTTAGAGTCTCCACTGAGAAGTATAATTCTAGTAGATCTGCCTTTATATATTACTTGGTCTTGCTATGATGCAGCTATTAATTTTCTTTCTTTGTTCTGTATGTTTAATATTTTTGATTATTATATGGTAAGAAAACTTTCTTTTGTGGTTTGATCTATTTGGTGTTTTGTATGCTTCTTGTACCTTTGTGGGAATTTCCTTTTTTCAGTTAGAAAATTTTTCTCCTATGGCTTTGTTGTAAATACTTTCTGAGTTTTTCAGCTGAGAGTCTTCTCTTTCCTTTATTTCTACTATTTTCTAGATTTGGTCCTTTCATAGTATCCTAGATTTCCTGGATATTTTATTTCAGAAGCTTAGTTTGGATTTAGCATTTTATTTGACTGATGTAACTATTTATTTCTTTTATTATATCTTCAATGCTCAAGAGTCTCTCTTTCACAGCTTGTATTTTGTTGATAAAGTTTGCCTCTGTAGTTCATGTTCAAATTTCTAAATTTTCCATTTCTAGGATTTTTATAGTTGTCTTTATTGATTCTATTTTCACTTCAGATTTTGAACAGTTTTACCCATTTCTTTCAACTTTTTATATTTTCTTGTCTTTCTTTAAAGGATTTATTCATTTCCTCTTTAAGGACTTTATTATATATAGTCAGACCATTCTGGCCTGGCCTAGTCCCAAGGTTTAGACCCACCAACAGCTGCTTATAAAATAATTACTCAGAGGATAATGTTAATTGCAAACTGTTTGGTGCATGGCTCAGGCTCATTACTAGCTCTTACAACTTAACCCATTCTTATTAATCTATGTATTGTCACATGACTCATGGCTTATCTGTACTTTTATATTTTGCTTCTTGGACAGGCTGGATTGTGTCTCTTTGACTCTAGCCTTTAATGGTTGAGCCATCTCTCCACCTCTAGAATGTGTTATTTGAGATAATTGGAATCTATGTTCACAAGCCATGATCACTCGCATTTAGCTTAAGAATAAAGTACCTTCTATTTCTTTTAAGATGAGAGTTATTTTTTATGCATGGCTTCTTGCCTCAGTTTCCCTATTTATGTCTACTTCAGTTTAAACACACACATGAAACTGAGGTAGAATATAAAGACAGAAAATTAAGGGACACTAGGAAAAACATCCACTCACCTCCAGAACCTGATTTGTTTCTCACTAGATGAATCAAGAACATCTTGATAAGATCAGGGAAGACCATCTGCAAAGACTGCACAGGGGAGCAGAATGGCAGGGCATTTGCATGACACACTGTAGAACAAAATCTGCATATATAACCTCTAGTAGCATTTTTTCTAAGTTAAATCTACATAGGTACAGTTTTAATGGCTTATTTTTTTCTGAGATAATTCTGCAGCCCAAGAGGAGCCTGGAGGAGTGAGAAGCTGATACATTCTGACATTAATGAGATGCCATGGTGCAGGAGGAATCCAGATGACTGGAAGGGAGGTAATGAGTCCAATGGAGAGGGAAGCAAGCTGGGCAGCAAAGACTAGCTGGCCTTCTTCATGGTCTACAAAAGGGCAGTGTTGGGGGAGGAGTTCAAGTGTGTGTGTTTCCAGAGGTTAGCATCCTCCCTCCTCAGTTGTTAGCCCTCTGAACAGAGTACAACTTAAAGGCTCAACTTCTGCTTCTGCTTATTGACTTAGTATCAAGCAGAGTAAGAGTGCCAATATTCTGCTTGCATGTGTTGACAACCCCACTGGGACTATTTCAGCACTGTGGTAAGTGACTGGCTGACTAGACTGGAGGTTCCCAGATTCTGAACTTGGAAAACTCCCTAAAGGCTAGCAAGTGAATTAACTTGGTGACTTTTCCGTCTCCCAGCTGTTGGTTTCTTGGATGTTTTCACTAAACAAATTAAATCACTGTGCTTTTTGTTCGATTTCCCATCTTCATTACAACCTACTGGGACTAGCTGACAGAACTTTCTGTTATATTTTCATCAAGTTATAGCCTCTACAGTTTCTCTATTGAAGGTACCTTTTTGTGCATTTTTGCTGGTCTTCTTTATAGTTCTGTGCTCTTGTATACTGTAAGTATTTGTCACTCAAGTAGCTGGACAGGAAATCAAAGTGGGGCAACCAGACTAGGGGAATTCTGGAAAGTACAAGAGCATAACAGGAGACCCCAGCCAGATGCAGAGGAAGCAAGATGAGAATACTGCAATGAGAAAAGGTACCAAGAAAGACACATGGCTAAACATGGGTAAGAATCATGGGTTAATTTATGCATAAGAGCTAGTCAGTAACCTGCTCTACTGACCTAGCAGTTACTATGAAGTTAAGCCTCTGAGTCAATTCCTGGGGAAGCAGCTTCGGGGAATTTAAGAGTTTCTGACTGTGACAGAAACTAAGACTACAGATCTGCCTGTTAGAAAGGGTGGCATAGCCTTCAAGATAACAATATCTCAGAGAATGAACTCTAGCAAGCTTGTTTGACTATGCTTATGACTCTCTGAATGATGAAATCATGTATTATGATAATATGGTTTGACCACTCTATGCATTGGGGTCTAAGATGAAGTATATACTATTTTACAACTACAGCTGTTTTGCAGAGGATCAAGAAAAGATGCCTCATACCCAAGCTTTTATAGCACTATTCAATCAAGATTTGGCTTTAAGTGGAGATAAATTAGTGGTACAAATATGATACTAAATTTCACTCCAGAAAAGTCTGAACCAGGGAAAAATTACAGGAAGAATTAGACACTGTCCACCCTCAGTACCAGGTCTCCAATACCTGGGAGTGGCTAGAATGAATGAGAAAGAGGGTGAAGAAATCTGAAATGATGTCCCCCTCTTGAAGCTTACATGATACTCCTTTTGGTACCCAGCCTCTGTCAGGGCAATAACTATTAAGAACACTCCCTCGAAGAGAAATGGACAGCCACTGGGGTTTTATTGGGCCTCGATTCATTTTTCTACACTACATTCCTTTAATTGGGAGTACTCAAGGGAATCCTACCAGGATGATTCTGTCTGAGCATCTGATTTAGTCACTTCCTGTTCTGCAGAATAATTTCTAAGGAGACATGAACAAACATCTAGTCTACCTGTAGTGAATGAACAACTGACCAACATATGAACACCACCAAAATACAAATTGGTGAGCCAATGAGGTGTTTTTTTTATGAATGAAAGACTACCTATGGGAGCAGAAGTGACACAAAGACAGCTGTACCACTAAAGCCCACCCTAGCATAGGTGATACCTAGCAAAATATGGAAATCTAGAGCTTACTGGACAGTGTACAGGTAGCTCAACAGGTTGGAGAGAATCCCTTCCAGTTAGCTTGACATGGAATAGCAGGTTTTAAGGGAGATAACCAGGGGATGAGAAAATAAATACAGAAATTCTGGGATCAGAAGATATTGTACAAGCTGTCTCAGGTCAAGACAAGAAGTACAGCATCTTATATACAATTTGCAGGGGAAAATGGGACAGAGTCAGAAGACATCTTGCAATAGTACAAAGTCAACAGGAGCTAATCAAGCAACATTTTACAAAGGGAACACAGGATATCTCAAGTACAACATAGACCAAGCACACAGCAGTTTCAGGACTGATAACTACAGTCTCTCCATGTGAGGTAGTCAAATTTCCAGGAACTGAAATATTAACTCCTTTGAAGATCTGGCCAAAGTCCTAGGCTAGACATTTTCAAGTCTATCCCTGGACAAAGGCACAGAACTAGTGATCCCTTTGTCCATCTATCAGGGCCTGTGAGAAAGCTTTGGAATGGCCTGGTGCCCAACAGTAGCTCAGTTGGTCTGAGCCTTTTCAAGGCAGTCAGTGGGTCTCTGTTTATTCCAGGTTGCTTGGCTGATCTGTTTCTTTCAGACAGCTTGACTGGTCTAAGCCTCTTCTAGGAATCTCCAATTGTCTCAAAATGTTTGTCTCAAAGCATTTTTCAGCAGTCCCTGTAGCTTATATACACAGAGGATCCTATCTGGTCAGTTTTAGGGCCTTGTTCATTGTTTACTTGGTGGGTATTGAAGTAATGTTAGTGCTGACTCAAACTAGGAAAGAAGCTTACATCTGACTTAGTCCACCTTCCTGATGAGACTGTCTATATGGAAACCCTAATAGGGATAAAGTAAGAATGAAATCACACACACACACATGATATATATGTATATATATATCATATATATATATATATATATATATATATATATATATATATATATCATGAGCAATCTGGCTAGAACTCAAAATCCTCCAGCCTACAGCTTTTTTGGCCACCAGAGTCAGGTAGAACATAATGAGTGCCAACTAAGAATGGCCCATGGAACTCCACCACCCCAGCATGAACTAGCTTAGCTGCCTCAGAATTTAGAGTATTTTATTGTTTGCTTGATATTTGTTTAAATGTTTTTTTTTGTTTCCCTCATAGCAGAAATAATTCAATATTAAAAGTCCTTTATGGGATTTTTCCCCTGGCAAAAATAACTCAGTATTAATTGTCCCTTCATGGGAGAAAAAAATTAAAACAACTCCAACTTTTAGGACAAAAACAATTACAATTGGGGCATAAAGAACTAAGTCAACGTTATTTAAATTTCCAGAGATATTAGTCATTCACTATATGGAGGATGATTTCCTTTCCTGATCATCTAATTATTGCTTTAAAAATACTTAATTTTACATGGTAAGAGCAAATCCAAAATCTGGAGTCATATCATTGGATACTCTCCTATCTGTTTATCACTACCAGGAATTTGGCTCTTCTCTTTAGGCTACTCTCTAGAAACTATTGGTTAAATTCTACAACAAATGTAACATTGAAACCAGAGTAGGTTATTCATTTATTAAATAATATGTAGTCAAAGTTTCTGGCCCTGCCTAGCCCCACAGTCCTGACCCACTTGCAGCTGCTTAGTCCCAAATAAACATATATAAGCTTATATTAATTACAAGCTATTTGGCTTATGGCTCAGGCTCATTATTTGCCAGCTCTTACAACTTAACTCATTTCCATTAATCTGTGTATTGTCACGTGGCTCCATGGCTTACCTATGTCCCATTACACCTTGCCTTCTCAGTGGCAGCTCACAGCTTCTCTCTGACTCCACCCTCCTTCTCCTTTATCTCTACTTGGGTTTCCTATCTGCCTCTAAGCTGCTTTGCCACAGGCCAAAACAGCTCCTTTATTAACAAATGGTAATAAAGTATATTCACAGAGTACAAAAAGACATCCCACATTACTTACCCTTATCTGTCTATTCAAAAGAGAATGTTTCAATTTCAACATAGCAAGACTACATACAACAAAACAGTTATCAAGCAAAAATTACAGTTACCATATCTAGTCTATTTGTATTTTGCAAAATTAAAGAAAATATTCTATCATCTACCTTATCCTGTGAGTCCAGAGTTTCATATCTAATTTGTCTTTTATTATAACCAAGAAAAACTACAATTATAACTCTCTAATTTTCAATACCAAAGAATATATTACCTGAGTAAACAGAAAATGCATTGCAAGCAACCTCCAAATTCTAGAAATGACAGAGACATCTGGAGACAACTTTGGAGAGTCATCAAAAGTTCCTCTGTAACATTGGGGCATCCATCTTCAGCCTATAGTCTTAGAGTCTCTGGCAGACATTTTAGTGAAGCAGGAAATTTGAAAGACTGCTCAGCCCGTTTTGGCAAGGTTTGTCAGCCACTTCTCCTGTGTTATGCATAATGTCTGGAAGTCTTTGTGAAGCAGAAACATAAAGAATCATTTTGACATATTCTGACAAAATTCTAGAGGTCATTTTCCTATGGGTCCTATATGTCCAGTTTATACAGCATACTGTCAAGCATCAAAGAAAGAATAGTCTCTTACCCAGTGGCCAATCTTTTCCACAAAGAAAGTAAACTTCATATGGAGTTTCTTTGATGCCCATCATCCTCTTCAAGTAGATTGGTGTTGCCAGGAGCAGACCTGGCTCACTCTCTAGAAAAGTCTAAGTTCTTAAAATATTTTAAATGCCATATTCTATAGGTCTGTGAAGTGTTTGAAGATTACCTAATTGGAATATATCTTTGTATATCTAAAAATCTTAACTGACATGAGTACAAGCTGCCATTATAGATGATGAATGATCAATCTGCATTTCCCAACTATTCACTACAATTTTAAAGGAAATCTATAAACATATTTTAAACAAGAGTAGAAATATACATACAACACAACAAAATCACCCTCAAATTTGCACCAATAAACCAAAATTCATATCACTGTAAAGTATTTAAAACAAGTAGTTGTCTTTTAAAAGTAGATTCAAAATTTTACCCTTTTATCCCATAATATCTATATCCCCCTTTTTCTTTCTTTCTTTCCTTTTTTCTTTCTTTCTAGTTTTTTTTTTAGAAAGAGATAGACTATGACCAATAACCAAACCTTCTTAACAAATGTAAACATCCATAATCTATTTTTTGGGACTGTGGGCAGAGTTTTCTAAGCAACTTCCTGCTGAGTAAAAATATTCAATCTTTGAAGGACTCTTAGAAAATTCAGAATCATGGTTAAATCTTGGATGTAGCAGTCTGTAAGGCTCTAAGAAATCCACAGGGTCTCATCTTCTGTGGAAACAAAAGCACAACCTCTTTTTCAGAGCAACATATACTTAGACCCAAAATCAAAGTCAAGATATTTAAAATATGTGTGTTGGTTTAACTTAGCAACCTTTACAATTACATGTATTTATGCAGTTAGCTCATAACAGTTAAAAATTAAAATAAAACATAATAATATACATAATCCAGACTCTGTATATTTTCCATTTTTACATGGCTTATTATATTTTCATTACTTTATTTCTCTTTTTAAAGGACTTTCGCTAACTTCTTTCTTTTCTTTTCCATTTTACATACTTCGTAATCCATTTAGAGCTTTTCTCCATCTGAATCTGTTTTATTGCATATCTTTAGCCATTTTCTAACCAGGAGAGTTTTTAAATTGCTAAACTGTAAAGTACCGCTTTGGCTGCTGATTCTGCCTTACTTGGCTTTTCAACATGGCAGAGATACTAGAATCACGATTACCATCTCATTTCTGGGAAGCAGTATAAAGTATTATGGAACAACTATGTTTTTAAGACCACAACTGTACTCCCAAAACCTTAAAGCAGCGTCTTGGAGATGCTTCTTAGTACTGTAGCCTATGAGAGAGATTGCAGAAATCAGCCATGCTGCTCAGTTCATGGTATCAGCTGACTACATCATAGCATAAAAAAATTAATATGATTTTTAAAAGAACCACATGGCTTGTGGTCGGCTGATGCCTCATCAAGATAAGAAGATCATGGTCCTGGTAGCCTTTGTTACTAAGGTTAAAGAATACATGCCCTCATTTCCTTCAGAGGAACACTGGACCCAGTCTTGATGTTGGGGTGAGGAAAGTAGATCTACCTGGAATGGATGCTGAACTAAACCATGTTGGGACCTTGGGACCTCCTGCCCTTGCTGGGGAGGAGATAAAGTGATAGGGAGAAGAGAGAATGACTGGGAGGGGTGGGAGGGGGAAGGGAATTTGAACAAGAGGATATATGGATAAAAAATATGACTATTCATAATAATAATAATAAAGAATACATGCCATGTAATGTCACCACCATCTTATGATGATCACATGATATAAACCAAATAATGCAAAACTCTTAAAACTTAGTCTTACTCACCTTTCTGTTTATTATTTACATCATATGTTTAGACTAAGGAGACAATGTCAAATCTCC
Organism: Sigmodon hispidus; assembly: GCA_004025045.1. NCBI lineage: Eukaryota > Metazoa > Chordata > Mammalia > Rodentia > Cricetidae > Sigmodon > Sigmodon hispidus. Next base: position 236 of record PVIH01011089.1, on the reverse strand, counting down.
AAAATATTTTAGATTATAATGATTTTTGTATGATGATAAACTATTTCACACAGTAGAAGCTGAAGGAATATTACCAAATTCCTTTTATGAGGCTACAATCACCCTAATACCCAAGCCACTCAAAGACACAACAAAGAAGGAGAATTACAGACCAATTTCCCTCATGAATATTGATGCGAAAATTCTTAACAAAATTTTGGCTAACCGTATACAACAATGCATAAAAGATATCATCC